>CAUJRU010003292.1:0-52124 GCA_963277665.1 Viscum album | reverse complement strand
ATCCAGAACTTAGCTTACTCTAGACCACCCTCTCCAGTAAAAGTTAGCGGGTGCTACAACTGAAACTCCCTCGTCAGATCAGACATGCTTTTCACAACCCACCAGGGGTATATTTTCATCATTCTCATGAAACAGGTGATGTTCTCTTGAAACCTTTCCCCCACTTCTTTAGTTAGTACTATTGGTGCTCAGGTTCTCCCACTAAAGACCATTTCTAACTATACCCCCCACTCGTCCTCTTAACAAGTGTCGTGGAGGAATAATTCTACAATCCAAACATGCAGTTTATAAAAAAATTCAACGTCTTACCACAATTAATCACAACAAAATTATTCATATAACATCACAATTATTTCATTAAATCTCAATGTTCTTACTGATGGTTGGAAGATGGCTTGTGAAGCACTCCTCAATGGGTGACTCGAAACCCTAGCATCCGGCCTGTTCTTCTCTGATTCCTGCTGATGGCTAGTTTTGATCCGACATGGGAGCTCCCTCCTCCTGCTCCGGTTGCTGCCGAAGCAGACTCTACAAAAATTGAAGTGGGAAATATAGAAATCCCTCTTCGCTCCACACCCATCTCCTTTTGCGATGCCTTACAAGGGGCTGATCCTAGCGATGCGAGGGTATGTAAGCAGGCTCTCTTTAAAAAGCTTGAAGATGGTTGTTTTATGGTTGAGGCAGATCTGGAAGCTCTGAAGCAAAGGATACAGCTTTGTAAATACTCGATTCTGGGTCGGGTGACATACTCCACAGGTGATCGACCTTGGTCTCTCCTGGAGCTCAAGAACAGAATAGCCCACTGCTGGGGCTCTTCGAAATGGAGGATGATCCCCATCGATAAGGGGTACTACCATTTTCTCTTCGGCACTCAAGATGAACTGGACCAGGTATAGAAATTCGGTAATTTACAACTTAAGCCTGGTTTTCTCAGAACTCTTGATTGGGATCCTAATTTTAATCCATTCACACACAAAAATCACTTGGATCAAATCTGGGTTAGAGTTCATGGTCTAAATTGGTTCTATTGGCATCCTAAAATCCTAAATGATATTTCTTACTGCATAGGGACTCCCATAGAAATTGATCATAGAACATTGAATGGGGAATTAGGAATCTATGATAGAATATTGGTTGAGGTTAATCTAGCTATTGAACTACCTTCCAGCATTATTTTCAATGCCCCTGACTACAAATTTGAGCTCAGAATTGAATATGAAAAAAAGCCACCCTATTGTGAAGTATGAAAATTGATTGGTCACAACCTCTCAAATTGTAGGGTGGTTAGAAAACAAATGGACCCTCCAAAAATTAAAGATTGGCAAGAAATAAAAAATTCCAAAAAGTGGTTTACTACCTCTATCATACCTCATCCCCCCAACAAAGAAAAGAAGGACATTTGGGTTAAGAAATCCAATGTACTGTCATCTCTGGAAGGAAAATCCTGGGGGGAGTTAGTTGAGGAAGAGGAGACCCTCAAAAAAATGATAATCCTGTTATTGTTTTGCATGATACAATGGCTGTAAGTGGTGAAATTAATCACATTTTAGCCACTGATGCTTCTTCCTCGCATACTCTCACTTTCGTTGAACATGCTAGTAGGGAATTAGGGTCGGATGCTTTTTCCCCTGTAGATCTTATTGTTAACCCTGAGGTCTCCAATATAACAACAAGAAATTTGGTATAATCTGCAGACCCAGGTTCTTCGAATCCTTCTATTGCTCCTGTAATGAATTCTATGACGATTGATGCTGTCAATTCTGAAAATGATGCCATTAACTCTTCTTATATTTCCACTATCACTGCACATAGCACTCCCTTCTCCTCTGATGATGATTCTGTACAGCCTGTTAGTGCTGTCCAAACTGCTAGTATTGTTTCTGTAACAGGGGCCCTGGAATCTCATGCTATAAATGATAATACCTTAGCAGTCAGTAACTCATCCAACACTACACACACTTCTGAACCTGCTCCTGCTACATCTGTTTCTATAATAAAGCTTCCATCATCTGCTTCAGAATCCGAAAATCTGGCACCTCATGCTGTCAACCTTGACACTGTTATGGCTAGCTCTGCCTACAGCACTGCTCCTGATCCTATTATTCCCCCTGAACCAACTCTTACTGATAATTATTGTACTACTAACAATGTTGGACCTCCACCCCTTGTTGAATTGCAGACTTCTAATCTGGAAAAATCTGCATCTACAAACCCCATTCATTCTACTTCTGTTAAATCCATCAGCTCAGCTTATTCCTCACAGGTTGATAAATCTCTCACAGCCTCTGATCCTTTGGTTCAGAGCTCTCCTAAAACTATAGAATTCTGTCCTTATCCCATAGATTGCACTGCTATCCAGAATTCAGCACATACTCCAGCGGATCATTTTGCTGCTCAAGCTGTTGGTCTTGGCATCACAGCCTCTGAGCGCATGCCTGGCACTACTTCTAGCAATGAGGCACCTTCTAATGCCAATACTCAGACAGTCAATCTAAACTCTTCTTCCTCCCCTATGGTCACTCGATCGCAAAGGAAGAATGATTCTGGAAAATCCAAAAAAAAGAAGGGTTCCAACCCAAAACGCAAATAGAAATGAATTTTCTCTATTGGAATTGCCAAGGTCAAGCAAACAATGACACCTCCACTACAATTAGGAGGCTTATAAACACTCATAAACCTCAAATCCTTTCCATCTCTGAACCAAAATTTAACTTCAAGGCCAACTACATGAGACTTGGTGCTCCAACCTATTTTTTTCTTGGCTCGTGTAAACATGCCACTCAAACTGACTCCATGTGGATCTTTTATCATAATTCCATTCAAAATGTGCACATCATTAAAAGCACAGATCAGCAGGTTACGTGTGATTTCTTGTTGAACGGTTGCCTCTTTTTTTGTACTATGATTTATGCAAATAATAGATATCAGGATAGAAGGTCTTTATGGCATGAGCTTTCCGATATGGCCCGCTCAATTAAGGAGCCTTGGGTTGTTATGGGTGATTTAAATGCCATTCTAAGCCCTTGTGAAAACATTGGCCCCTCACATCTTACTATTTCCTCAAATGAGTTTAGGTCAGCTATTGATGACTGCAGCCTTTTTGAAGTTACCCTCACTGGTGCCAAATATACTTGGTACAGAAAAAATCATAATAAAATGGTCGCCAGTAAGCTTGACAGAGCTTTTGTCAACATGAAGGCCCATGATACTTGGGATAATATTCCTAGTATAACCCTGCCTAGAATTAATTCAGACCACCATCCTATCTTAGTGAGCTTCTGTATGATCAGTCGTAGGCATATTCTCCCCTTTAAATTTAATAATGTGTGGTCCTCGAACCCGGATTGTGTCTCTCTTATACACCGCACCTGGAACTCTATGAACCACCATAAGGATATATTTGCCTGTATTTTTAAGTTGAAAATCCTAAAACAGGCCCTTAAAAGTTGGTGCAAATCTACAAGTTCTCAAATTGACCTTGAAATTTCCTCTCTTGAAAATGATCTTAGTCGTGCTCAAACGCAAAACACTATATATGATTTCAGTTTGGATCCTCAACTGGAAGCTAACCTTGCCCTTAAACTTAATTCTTTGCTCACTTTTAAGGATAACCTTCGTAAAAAAATGTTTAGGACTAATTGGCTTGTTGATGGAGATCGTAATACTAAATTTTATAATTCTCTTCAAAGAATAAGAAAGGAAAATCGTCCTCTTACTAAACTTATTCATGATGATTTTCTCATCGATACTGAAGAAGCCATAACGAATCATGTCACCTCATACTTTTACAACATTTTTAACGGTCCGGACATAAATATTAACATCAGGGCCAATATTATCCCCTTACTGGTTGATGATAGAGACAATGAAACTCTTTTAAGTACACCGCTTGATCAAGAAATTAAAGATACTATCTTTGGCCTTAATCCAAACAGTTCACCTGGTCTGGATGGGTTCAATAATGGATTCTACCAAAAGCATTGGGACATTATCCAAAAGGATGTTTGTAACCTTGTTAAAACCTTTTTTTCCCATGGTTCTCTGCCTCATGGTATTAATGCTCAATTTTTAGTTTTAATACCTAAGGTTGAAAATGCTTCGGAGATTCATCAATTCAGACCCATTTCTCTCATTAATACTCTTTATAAGATCATTAGTAAAATAATTGCGAATAGGCTGGCACCCATTTGTGACAAAATAGTTTCATGGAATCAATTTGGATTCATTAAAGGTAGGGCCATTCAGGAATGCATCTGTCTGGCCTCGGAAGGTACCAATAGTCTTAATAAAAACACTAGAGGGGGGTGTGTGGCCATTAAACTAGATATCAGAAAGGCCTTTGACACTATTGACTGTAATTTCATATTCAGGGTTTTAAAAAACATTGGATTCCAGGACTCTTTCATTGGAAGACTGAAAACTCTATTCAGATCTGCCTATATTTCTACTCTAATCAATGGCTCTCCTAGGGGCTTATTCAACTATTCTAAAGGTGTCAGGCAGGGTGACCCCCTATCGGCCGTCCTCTTTGTCATTGCTGAGGACTACCTAAGCAGACTTCTAAATAGTCTGGTTTCTCAAGGATCCCTGAATCCCATACAAGCTTCCTGGAACTTAAATATCCCTACCCACCTTTTATATGCTGATGAAATCATTCTTTTTCTTAAGGGGGATCAAAGGAACATTCATGTCTTAAAACATGCTCTTAATCATTATGAGAAAGTCTCTGGTCAATTGATATCCTAGAATAAATCATATATTTATTTTGGAAAGAACATTCCTGTCCGAAGAAAAAATACCATTACTTCCTACCTTGGAATTAAAGAGGGACTCCTCCCTTTCGCTTATTTAGGTGTTCCAATTTTTTGGGGTCGTCCTAAGGCTAGCTATTTCACTAATATCACTGAGAAAATTCTAAACCAACTCTCTACCTGGAAAGGAAGATCCCTCTCTATGGCTGGCAGGATTTGTCTAGTCAAATCGTCCATTGTCTCTAAGATGGTTTACACTATGATGATTTACAAATGGGCCGCCAGAATTTTTAAGAAGATCAATACCTATATCAAAAACTTCATCTGGACGGGTAGTATTCTTGAAAGAAAACTTGTCACTATTCCCTGGAAAACCTGTTGCAAACCTCTCGACAAAGGTGGCATTGGTATTAAAAATTTAAAGATGTTCAATAATGCTCTCCAAGCCCGTCTTACTTGGCATATTATCAATGGTAATTCCAAATCTTCTGATTTCTTGAACCATAGATTCCGCACCAAGCTATTAAATGGGAAGATCAACAACATTAACTCTTCAATCTGGCCCTCGATTAGAGACTCGTATTAGAAGATCATGGAAAATTCTAGATGGATGGTTAGTGCTGACTCTTCCATTAATTTTTGGTGCGATAAATGGTGTGGTAACCCCTTGATATCTCTGTTACCACCTAACATCACTCCCGATGACTATAATCTTTCCATAAAGGATGTCTTACAATATCACAGGCATGCTCTCCCCGAAAATATTGCGCAGATCATTTATGATCATCATTTTTCTTCTAATGGTGATTTCCTTGTTTGGGAACCTGCCCCGAATGGCATCCTTGACTCCAAAAACTTCTACCAAGATTACTTTTATGAAAGTGATTCTATTTTACATTGGGTGATCCATTTTGATAAGCCGTGGATCAAACCTTCTAGTCTTACTCTCATTTTGCGAATTGCCCATAATAGATTACCCACTGAAGCCTGTCTTCAAGCCTTTAGCATTCAACTCTGCTCCATTTGTCGTTTGTGTAATCAACACAGGGAAGATGCAGATCATCTATTTTTGTCGTGTGTGACGGCATCTGCTTTATGGAATTATGTTTTTGACTTAATTAATTGCAGATGCTCCCTTTCTGACACTATTTGTTTATCCCTTAACAAGTTAACTAGCTATGTTTTCTCTCCTCAGGTTAAAAATATTCTTCTTACAGCGGTGGCATAACTGCTTCATGTGATCTGGTATGCTAGAAATGACATCATTCATAATAAGTGCTCATTTAGTTTAATTGCAGGTAAATCTCGAATTCTTATTGCGATTCATGAAGCTGCTTCCTTTCAAAAAGACTGTTGCACCAACTCGGTGGGTGATTTTGAGATCCTTCGTCACCTTCATGTGCCCGGCGTCTTCCCTCAGACCAAACGTTCATTTGAAGTATTCTGGCAATCACCGATGTCAGGATGGATCAAAGTGAATGTTGATGGTGCCTCTAAAGGTTACCCAGGCCCTGCTGGTTGTGGTGCTATTTTTTGCGACTCGGATGGTCTTTGCCAGGGTTGCTTCTATGCTGGCTATGTCCATTCCTCTTCCCTGGAAGCTGAAATGCTGGGTGTCATCCACGCCATTGATTCTTCCCTTCAAAGAGGCTGGAAAAAACTCTGGATTGAAAGCGACTCTACTACTATCATTCATGCCATCTGGAATGGTACCATTCATCTGGATTGGTCTCTCACCACTCTTTGGATGAATTGTCTCAACTCTCTACATGGGATTGACTACATAGCCACTCACGCCTATCGGGAAGCGAATAATGTTACAGATGCTCTTTCCAACAAAGGCATTCATCAGACGATGACTTGGCTGGACTCTTTACCTGCTGATTTATTATCTTTGCTTGATAGAGATTGTAAAATAATTCCATCTTTTAGCCTTTTCTAACTTTTTTCTTCTCAATAAAAAGCATTTTACCTTTAAAAAAAATTTCATTAAATCTCAAAATAAGAAACTATTTTCATTTGAATTTCACAAGAAAGGGAAAGAAATAGTTTCAGTTCAACAATCTACCCATAATTCATTTTCACATTCATGCCTAACATGATGCATGTCACAATAATCTTGAGTGCCTGGAATGATGCATGTAGATGAGAAACTCAAGAAATTATGGGCCACGAATTAGTACTCAAACAATTCCAGAAATAATAATCACATCACACAACAAGTGCATCACCCAAGGTGAAATAACATTCATCTGTAACCGAAAACAACAAAAAAAAAACAATTCCCCCTTGAGTACTTGAGTTTCCCCCCGTACATGGGCTTGAAACTACCTTTAACGAGATCATTATCAATCCCCAAATTTCCCTAACTCACTGTCTACATTCCCTAAATAGTAAGACAAATGAATAATAAAGAAAAACCTCCTTTGATACCACTTTTAAACGTCCTGATCCGAGAGCCACTAAACGGTGCTCCGAGTTGGTTGGTCACTAGCCCTCAAGCGTGCCTCCCCATATGCCAGAGGGTGTCGTCTAGTAGAAAGGGTCTAGTAAGTCATTATTGGGGAGAATATACCCTCTGTTAACAAAATAAAATACCAGCGGAAGTAACCAAGAAATATTAGAGACACATATAAATAAACAGTACAATTTCAATAGAATAATAAAGGAAAATGGAAATATAATACTAAACTGAAAGGTAAAACATGCTATGACTATGCAAGTGCCAAGTGTCTACAATGAAACTAAAGTAAAGACACAACGACTCCTAAAGTGTCCCGAACCGTGTCCGACTCCCTCAACCAAACTCCATCCCCAACTCAGAAATCTTACTCGGGATATTTCCCTTGTCTTGTACTGTAAGAACAATGTCTATTCGGGTACCAATCAGGCAGCCTGAGTAGGGTGTGAGTACGACTCTGTAGGTAACCACCAATAGTGTAAAAAAAATCCAGTCAAAAAACAGTGTATGTTGTTGAATTAATAACAAAGTAAGCTAATAGGGAAAACAATTATATTTATAAAATTAATCTTTCTTTAATACGTTAAACATCCAGGTTCCCGAGAACACCCAAAACAGAATGCCTGCTTCAGCACGTGTAGGAGCCTAAACCATTCACCCGGTTTAATTCATAATTACTATGTCACAATATTAAGTTTATGAATAGTCGAATGAAACCATAGTATAAAATAAATGAAAGAGTGCAGGCGATCATGTCTAGCACACATGTGAGTATTTGGAGCATCAGTCCCTGTCTCACAACCCCATGGTTATTTGGATCATCAGTCCTTGTCCCATAAAATATCAAATTCATGCAAGTCATTGGTTCTAGAATTCCATGTCTAGAACCTCTGTGGGTATTAGGAGTGTCAGTCCGTGTCCCACAACCCTTTTTCAAAAACAAATAACCAAATCACATATACAACCATATTCAAATGTTTAATCATCTTTATCCTTCCATCATAACTATCACCCATATTCAACTAGATCCAAAATTCACAAAGAACTGCATATCCCAACATCCAATTAATTATTTATGCCATAACATTTATACAACTGCATATGACTAACAAGATGAGAATATCAGATTGGATTTAAACCACCAACCTTGATTTATTTATGGAAGTTACCCAATGAAAATCCCCAGAAATTGGAGCAACACAACTTCATGGATCAAGTTCTGGATGTAAATCCTCAAAAACCAAAAATAATATCAATGGCATTATGGTATTGAAAAACTAGATCTAGATCCACCATCCAAGATCTATACCTTTTCTCATAGGTTTAGATACATGGAAATGATGGAAATCCCCTATGAAAGGATCAAGGAATGATATAGGAAAGTACAGAAGAAACAACAGGATGAAATATACTTACCAAAAGGAGAGTGGATCTTCAATACAAGTCTTCAATCTAGAGAAATGGTGTTTGGGTCGCCTTGGAATATATTCAAGAGGCTTTGGAAACACCTAGAAATTTCCACGACTGAGACAAGGTCGGAAAATAAGGAAGTCGTGGAGTTAGGGTGGGTGTAAAAAGTATTTTTGGAATAGAAAACTATGTGCATGGTTTCTTAGATAGTGGAACATGATTTTTCAAACCTTGCACAAACCGTGCATACCTCAATATCCAGATATGCATGGTTCACAGGGTTTGGTCACATAGTTGTTCAAACCCTGCGTAAATTGTGCATACCTCTCTGTCCAATTCTTCTTGGTTGGCATGGTTTGGTCACATTGTTTGTCAAACCATGCGTAAACCATGCACAACCCACTACCCTTTTGTTTTACTTAATAGTTCATCCAAATTCACCCCATTTCACTACTCTAAAACAGAGGTACTCAAAAACATTAAAATTACCTAAAAAAGTATCCAAGATTGACTCTAGAAAAAGATGGGTTCTTAAAAAAATCACATGGGAGAATGCCTTATCAATTTTGGTAAGTGCTTCTGATGTGGTTAAATGGGGTATAAGGCTTGTAAATACACTAAAAAAGATAATGGTAGGGATAATTAAAAATATAATTTATTGTTAGGGATTTTTTTATGTGTAATGAGATGGATCATTATTCAAATGAGTCCCCAATGAAGAACTCAAATGAAGGGATGTAATCATACTATAAGAAGAAAGGTTTGGTGAAATCCATCTCAACTACTTAAGTAGATGTTGGGTCATCCAATGTAGTGGTATGTGGTACGTTTTTTGTTTACTCAGATTATGCCACTATTTTATTTGATTCAGGCTCTAAAAATTCTTTCTTTTCAATGAAGTTTTCAATTAAATTTGAAATTGCACCTCATAAAATGATTCCAAAAATTAGTATAAAAATACCTGAGGGAAAATGTTTAGGAAAAAATAAATTTTTGAATCTTCATATCCATATTTATGGAATGAACATACCCAAAAAACATATTGTTTTATCTCTAGTAGAGTTTGATATTATTCTAGTTATAGATTGGCAGTCTGTTTACAATGCTAAGAATGACTGCAGAGATAAAGTAGTTTCTTTTTTGAAATAATTTCAGTTTTTGTAAAAGAATGAACCCTTAAAATTTATAAAATTTCAGGAATATAATAAACTATAAAAATATGGAAATAAATTTTAGCTTGAAAATATTTTAAAAAAACAAAGGGACTATTCATATTAATGATGTTCCAATGGTAAATAAGTATCTTGATGTTTTTCCTGATGAGTTTTATAGCATTATACCTAATCATAAAGATGAATTTTCTTTTGACTTATTTCCTGATACCAAGCCAATTTCAAGACCCTCTTACTGAATGGACCAGATTAAACTTTTAGAGTTGAGGAAGCAATTATAGGATTTATTAGATAAAAGATTCATTCGACCTAGAACATCACCATGGGGTTATCCTATATTGTTTATTAAAAATAAAGATGGTTCAATGATAATTTTCATTGATTATAGATACTTGAATGAAATCACATTTATTAATAAGTAAACTTTTCCTCATATCGATGATTTGTTTGATCAGCTCTAAGGAGCTCAGTATTTTTTGATAGTTGACATGAGGTCGAGGTACCATTAGTCGAAAGTAAAGGAAGAATCATGACTGGAAATGGACTCTATCCCCACGCACCTATCCCCACTGTTCTTTAAACCATGGGGTAGTTTGATTTAGTTGTCTATACCCACAGTTCTATTAAAACTGTGGGTATTCAACCTTCAATCAGACCTGACTATCGGGCTCCTCCACCTCAAACTTCCATCACGCTCCCCAATTCAACCCTACCTCCCTGACCCTCGATTCCCAACTGTGTCCATACCTCCCTGACCACCGACTCCCGACCCTCTCCTACCCTCTCCGACTCCCCTCCCTAGCCTCTGAATCCCCTCCCTAGCCTCCGACTCCCGGCTCCGACTCCCGGCTCTGCCTCTCGGATCCCCCTCCCAGCTCCACCTCCCGACTCACGACCCGGACCTCCCGGCCTTCGCCTCCACCTCGAAATCCCTGCCATCTCCTCTTAAACAAGGTAATATTGTACATCTTACTACGAATCAGGATGTAATTTTGAAATTATTAAAGATCTATTGTTATTTGGTAAAAACCTGGCTAGTTCATCTATTTGGAAATAAGTTCTCGAATACACAGAAATTAGTCAAATTTATCCCTATAGTGCATGGATACTTTCACATAGTATTTTCTTCCCATGAGCTAAAGAAAAATTCATGAGTAATTGTTTTTTTGTATGAGACTCTTGATCTTGTGCCATTTTCTTCTTATTTCGGTTTCATCTACCTCTAGATGATGGGTTTTATGGTGTAAATTTGGATAACACATAAGGTGTAGAGACCACAATAAATTGAAAATGTTGTGCCCTAAGATTAGTATTGTATTGATCAAATATATTCTGTGTTATTTAGTCATCAAAAACTCAATCATTCCTAGATGGAACATATTTGTTGACACTTTTTCCCTTTGATTGGGCTGTAGAAACATGGTCCACTTTTGCTAAGGATTTTACAAGTATCACCTGTTCTAAATAAACCTCTATCTAGAGGATATATTTGAAGACAAAGAAGTATTGGATGGTGTGGAATGGAATCTAGTGAAAAGGGAAATAGCCAAGATGATCACTAAAGAAAACATCCCTAGGTTTCCTAGGATCAATAAGCCTAAATAGATAATTTTCCCTAATGAAAATAATTTAACTAGGAACCTATTCATTTAAAAATCAATAAATTATTCTTTTACTCCTTAAATAATTGGAAACCCTTATATCACTTTGCCTCTTGACCAGGATACTTTTTTTTTGTTTTAATGAGTGGGAGGTGTCAGGTGATGTAGAGCTTTCTTGGGTTATCCAGTAGTCACTGACACTAGATTGAGTGTAATAGCTATAGTTTCATCCTTAGCAGTTTTTTACATATTTCACTAAATGGTATCTTCTAGATGCTACCCCATGTATTTAAAATACCAGAATCTACATAGTTATTTCAATGAGATCGATAGTGTCTACACTTCATCATGGATGTTCTCTATAAAAAGTTCAAAAAACTTCCCCTACGGGTGTAGAATTTTTGGTGATTAAATTAGGCATTTCCATCTAGAGATAAATCTAGAGAACTTGTAATTTTCCTAATGATAATTTTCCATGAGATTAACATCAATTATTTTCCTTAGTATAGAGTTATGTTGATAATTTAAATGATGATTAAGGTCATCCTATCATGTGATGGACCCCACAAGGAGGCTAATATAGTAGAAAAAATCTGGGCCCACTAGAGTCTACATAACAAACCACAATTTTGGATCATCATTACAGTGTCCATGTCTCAATCTATATCATATACCATATTGATAATGATGAAAATAATGAATGAATAACAAGAATAAGGAATCATATCATTAATATCTGAGTGAAAGAGTGACTTTTCAATACCCGCTTCCCCATTGAGAGTTTGGTTGAGGTATTTCCATCAACACCTATTCTCAATGGGACTTTAATATTTTGAACTATGTGATGTTTGATATTATTCAGTGGATGTTACCCTATTTTTTCTATAGATAATTTCCCTGAGGTAATTCTTGACTATCCTCACCGAATGTTCTCCCAATTAAAGTTGTTTGTTGGATGATAGTAGGAATCACTAGGCCATGAACTTCATGAAACCACTTCCCAACCATGAAATGTTAAAATATATTATAAAATATGATAATAATGACCCCATGCTTAATATATGGAGATAATGTGGGGCCTCCATTTATACTTCCTACACCAACTAAGTATTTGATGATTTGATTACTGACAGTCATGGAAAAAATTCCCCCATCCCTACCAGTTGAGATTAACATAGAGTCACCACTCATATCATTTGGACTCATGGAGGATTTGATAAACCTAGTGGTGGATGTGGTGGTAAAAATTATTTTATCCTCATGGTATGGGGTTTATTATGGATAGTTATCATGTAATCTATAAATCTCATTGATTTGTTTTATTTTCACTTGAGCATGATCTCGGTGTAGTTCCTTATTAGAATGTGAACTACTTTCCATGTGGAGTGTCTTTTTTAACTTTTTTCTTTAGTTTACATATCAATGTAGGCCTTTTTCCATTTTTTCCTACTTATTCAATCATGGACTCCTCTTGTCATTAAACATGTTTTTCTAGCTACTAATATTCTTTGATTAATTTAATAATAAAATTGATTATAATGAATTTTTTAAATATTATTTACATTATTGATTGAATGATAATTTTGTTTCTTATTATAGAATGGATAGAAGCTGGATGTATCGTACCGATCATATTTCAACTGAGTTTCAAAATAATTTGGAGAATTTTTTAGATTTTTCATTTATCAATGCGTCAGATGGAGGTTGTATACAGTGTCCCTTCTATAATTATGTTGGAATACGATGGTTAAGACGAGAAGAAGTTAGTTACCATTTAAAAAAATTTGGATTTCAAGCAAACTATAATGTTTGGTTTCACCATAGAGAGACGAGTCAATCTTCGACTATTCATAAACAAAATGAATGAAGTGACATAGAGAATTTGATATTTGATCGGTTTCCATATGTGAATCATTCCGAGAGAGATATCATGTCGGTGCAAGAAGACAATGATATCATTACACATGAGGAAAATGATGAAGACGATGATGTTGATAGATTAAAAAATTTATTGGATGATGCGAGAACTCCAGTTTATCAAGAATGTACTAAAATGAACAATTTTGAATTTTTAATGTGGTTATATCATGGGAAAACAATGTATTAGATTTCTAATTATTCCATTGAATATATTCTTACATTTTTGAAGGACTTTCTTCCTGATGGTGTAGATAATCCCTCAAATAATTACATGGAATAGAACTTAATTAAGCAGCTTGGATTTGTTACTAATAAAGTCCGTGCTTATCCAAAATATTGCAGCTTATTTTTGGAGGAAACATCTGACCGTAATGAATGTAAAGAATGTGTTACAACTCGATGGAAGCCAAATGAAGATGGAACACCATCTCGTGTGCCACATAAAGTCATGTGGCACTTTCAATTGATTCCCAGACTTCAAAATCAATTCATGTCTCCATAAATCTCAGTCAATATGCGATGGCACGATGTTGGGAGAATTAATGGTAATGTTGAGCTGGTCCATTCGGCAGATGGATTATCATGGCGTACATTTGATGCACAACATCTTGATTTTGTAGCTAAGGTGCGTAATGTCAGATTGGGCCAATCATTTGATGGTTTTAACTCGTTTAGTCAGATTCTTACTGATCATAACATGTGGCTGGTTTTTATTCATGTTTTTAATCTTCCTCCATGGATGTGTATAAAAAAACCTTTCACGTTCTTGAGTATAATGATATCTGGACCTTCAGATCCTGGTAATGACATAGATGTCTACTTGCAGCCTTTAATAAAAGAGTTGAAACAACTTTGGGATTTAGGTGTGAAGACATTTGATGCTTCTTCAAAGAATAAATTTCAGATGCGTGCTGCCCTTCTACGGACTATAAAAGATTTCTCTGCCTATGTAATGATGTCTGGGTGGAGCACAAAGGGAAACTATAATGTCCCATTTGTATGAAGAATACACGATCGAGAAGGCTTAAATGTCGTCGTAGTTTTAGTTTCATGGGGCATCACTGATTCTTGCCAATGGATCATCAATACAAGAAGAATCGTCGGTGTTTTGATAATAATGTTGACACTGAAGAACCACCTTAACGTATGTTGGGAAGTTATGTGCTTGATGAATTGAAAGATTTCAGCTTTTCATTAGGAAAAGGTCAGTTGACATCTCGAAAGAGGAAAAATACTGATATTAAAGTCACTTACCATTGGAAAAAAAGAAGTTTTTTTTGTTGTTTCCATATTGGTCTACTAATTTATTACATCATTGTTTATATGTAATGCATATTGAGAAAAATATATGAGAAATTTTGCTTCCAATTCTTTTGAATATTAAGGGGAAGACCAAAGATGACTTCCGATCTAGTCGGGATTTATTGTATTAGGGTATTCGACCAGAACTACATCCTGTTTGTATCAGTGAAAAAAAATGGAAAGTTCCTTGTGATTCTTATGTGATGAAACTGGTAGATAAAGAGCAATTTCTTTTAGTATTTGAGAATATCAAGGTTCCAAATGGCTATTCCAGCAACATATCTAAATTAATCAACATAAGACATTTGAAATTGAAATCCCTACAAACTCAGGATTATCACATCCTTCTTCAGGAATTGATTCCAATAGAAATTCGTAATTTTCTATCCAATAATGTAAGAGTTGAAGTGATTTGGTTGTGTCATTTTTTAGAGACATTTGTGCTAAAAGGTTATCCAAATAATTGTTGATAAAAATGTAGCAAGAGGCACCATTAATTCTATGTGAGTTGGAAAAAAAATTTCCTCCATCCTTTTTAACTTGCATGCTGCATTTAACAGTTCATATTCCAATTGAGACACTTCTTGGGGGACCAGTCACTTTTCGGTGGATGTATCCCACTAAAAAACATATGTGCACAATGAAATCATATGTTTGAAATAAGAATTATCCTGAACATTCCATTGTGAGGAGTTATCTGGCCCAAGAATGTATGGATTTTTGTTCAATGTATTTGTCTAATGTGAGCACAAGACATAATCGACCAATGATAAATGAAGATTAGAAGTATAAGGAAATTCATCCCTCATTTCTATCTCTTCCCTAAACAGGTGTAATTGTCGGGTAATATACATTGGTTACATTGAGCTTCGAAGATCAGAATATGGCACATCGTACAGTCTTGTTTAATTATGCTTTGTTCGATGCCTATATCAAGTAAGTAATTTGAATATATATATCTTATCTCATACGATATCATATCACATATACCATATACATTTATTGTCATTTTATGTAGAGAACATAAACAAATTATAAGTAGAGTTCATTGGTCTTTTCCGTTGAGAAGGAGAGAGGCTATGCATTGCCAAGAGTTCCCAGCTTGGTTGAAATCAAAGGTATGACCATTACATTAAATACCTTAAAATATATATATATATATATATTTAATTATATTACTCATATGTATTCTAGGTATTGAGTTTACCTACTCACTTAATTTCTCAAGAATTAAGAGCGTTGGATTTTGTTCCCAATTATTTGGTTCGTGACTGCAAATCTTTAATAATCGGTGGATACAAATTTGTTACAACTGATAAAGCGGTGAAAATGAGAACACAACATGATGGAGTTATATTAACTATTAGAATGGATAGTTATTCCAGTGCATCAGATAGTCGACCTCGATATGAAGATGTGTATTATTATGGACTGGTTGAGAAAATATTGTTATTGGATTACTACTCTCAAGGTTGAGTCACTATGATGAAATGTAAATGTTTTGATTCAATGATGCTCCATGGTACATTTATTGATGATTGCAGATTTAGAGTTATTGACAAGAGTCAATTCCTGCATACCGATGAACCATACATTTTGGAATCAATGGAAAAACAAGTTTTTTATGTGAAAGATCATCTTAAACCTGATTACGGTGACATTAATGAAGTAATCCCAAGACATATTTTTCATGATACCAGGGATGAAATTGTCACCATTGATTCTGCCATCGGTGTTAGCCAAAATATTGTATTTGATGACACAAATTTTCCCATTGTGAGAGATGATGTTGAACATGAGGTAGTGGAGGGTAATATATAAATGCAACCATATATATTCAGAGTTCATTCAGTTTACCTTGATGTGAGTTTCTCAGTTTGGTACTAATGTAATTACTTTAAGTTAGTTTTAGGTTGGAATGATATGTCTGTTTTAGTAATGTTTGGTTTTATTTCATTTAATTATATTTCTTTCAATTCAGAAAACTGGGTTTAAAATGAGGTTTTAAAAATTGTATAACTTGGTTGTAAATTATCATTACTGAAAGATGTTATGACATTTTTTAAGTTGAATGTACGATTTGTAAAAATTGTTGCTAAATAATATTTATTTCATTCTTATGCAGATTATGAAGAAAACTACAGAAGCTTGCAAGAATAGATTATTTGATGTTGATCCTGTTAGACGCGAGCGCGATTTGTCTTCAGTGGGTATATTAATTCTAATATTTATCTTCTTCATTACATATAATATCAAGTTCACATTTTTGATCTTTTTTAGGGATATATGACTCCAGAGTTTCCTCTTCCTAGTATGGGATCGAGCAGGGATCCTCCTAGTCCTAGGCAGAGCTCCCCTCTTACCACTCCCCACAGTGAACCATTAGTGGACATCCCATCTACCACACATGTCCGCCCTCCGCTTGAGACCCCAGGGATGTTCCCATACATGCTGTCATTGTCATCCCATTTACCCTATCTTCCCCATTCCATGTCCACGCTAACTCGACCGATGTTCTCACCTGCATAATTTCCATATCCATTCATGTATCCCCAGACCTACTATGCATATTCTGACATGTCTATGCCACCTCCTATTCTTACCATCCATCCTACACATATTGAATCTGTTCCTTCAGTTTCCACTCCTGTTCATGATGATCAGCTGGAGCATGCTGTGGAATAGATACTCCCATCAGAGGATGCTGATCCAGCACAATCCACGGATGTCTCACAGCCTATTCAGGATCCTGCATCTATCTTTTTTATTATAAATGTTTCAAATTATATCATTTTACTTTTTTCCTATTGTATTGTCACTTAACTCTTCTCTTTTCACCTCTTATCTTATTTAGTGGGATCTTTTAGTAGACGATGTGGGCACACTTGAATGCGGGATGCGTGGAATCGTGAAACTCAGACTATGGTGGATTACAATTCTCAAAATCAAATAGCAGGTAAAAATTCTAAGGAGTGTAAAAGTTTCATGGCTACTTTAGCAAAATATGATGATATTGTTCTAGTGGAACCGTTCTCATGGAGACATATCAGTGATGACATCAAGGATATGGCATGGGCTCAGATATGGGTACGAAAATTTTATAAATTTATATTTATATTAGTAATGTATTTATAAGACATAACATGTTCATTGCAGAGTCGATTTAACTTTTCTAACGGTGAAGCTACCAAAGCTTCTAGGTTGAGTGATCTTGGAGAGTATTGGAGATCAAACAAGTATGAGTTACATATTGGTTGGAGGATCAGAGTGGGTACTGAGTTAGAGGGTGTACCCACAAACCTTGACTTTCCAAAAAGTCAATATCAAAAAATGATCGCACATTTAATGACTGAACAATATAAGGTACTACCCATCATTAAAGGTTTTTATATAAAATTTAATTTTTATTACTTGTATTATTTTTTTGTTTCTTAGGAGGTGTTAGCAAAAAAAAAAATGACATATCTACACACATTGGGGCACAATACAATGCCCAACAATGAAAAGCGGCGGGTACGTTCATCTGAATTAAAATAATGTCTTTATTTATAACATGTCATCATAACTTATTCATTCTTTCCCATGGTTAGTCCATGTATCCTAGAAATCAAATCTTATACTAGGATAAAGTTTGTCTATTTTTCCTAAACATGTAGTATATTTCCTTGAAACCAACTTCAGAAAACCATTTCTAAAAACCATTTTAGAAAACCACCAATCGGTTATGATTGTCATTTACCTCATTGTTTGTAGGTCTTTGTTGTAACTCACTTCAATCTAATTTATTCATTTATCATATACGGTTGTAATCCAAATTTGTGCACTTCTCATATGCAGCAAGTTGATTTGGGCATTTAAGGTCCTGTACCTCATGCCAAATTATTCTTCTTCAATAGGAAAAAAATGTAAAACTACAGTTAATTCACAAACACAGGATAAAATTGTAAGTTTGTTTATTTATATTTCAAACATTTATACGAAATTCATAATTTAATATATTTATAATTTCAACAGTTTTCCTTGGAGGCCATGGATGAGAAGGAAGCTGACAAATTAGGGCCAAATGATCATTTGAGTCAGGTGTTAGGTGTGGAGCATCTAGGAAGAGTCCGTTGTAGACCAGGAAAAAACATTGTCCCCTCTAGGTATTGGTCATCATCAGACTCCTCTAAGGCCTCTGAGTTGAAAAGTGTCCATGCTGAATTATCTGCGACAAAGAAAATAGTATTAGAGGAGCGTGAAAAAATTAATCTAATGAATGAACATTTCATGAAATCTATGTCAGTTTTGAGTTAGTCACTACCATCAGAGGTTGCTTCCACTTTTCATTCATGTATGGTATCAATGAGCTCTTTAAATAATGCCTCGGGTGATTCCCATGAGGTTCCTAGTGGCGATGATGGTGGTGGCGATAGAGCTGGCGAGAATGTTGCCGATGATATTGTTGGTGATGAGATTGCTGATGATGATGCTGACGGTGTAGTTGGTGATGATATTGTTGTCGATGTTACTGCTGATAATGATGATTCTAGAGATGGGGATGATGATGATGGCGATGGGGGGGGGGGTATTAATCCCCTCCATTTTTGACTTAGCAGAGAGACTTGTGTTGGTGTTTAATGATTTTTTGTATTGGTGGACTGCTTGTATGTGAATTTCATTATGCAATGAAATTCATTTTGGAATATGTTTTCATCAGGGGTGTTATTTGTCAATTATTTAGGTGATTTTCAC
The DNA here is from genome assembly GCA_963277665.1 of Viscum album. Taxonomy (NCBI): domain Eukaryota; kingdom Viridiplantae; phylum Streptophyta; class Magnoliopsida; order Santalales; family Viscaceae; genus Viscum; species Viscum album. The sequence continues at coordinate 32,773 of CAUJRU010003292.1, read as the reverse complement.
ATGCCATATTTTTTTTATGATTTGGTGTGTTTATTATTATCTCTCCATCAAATCTTCGACTTAGAAGTGGAGGGGAGCCCTGGCCTGGGGGCACTGCAGTGGAGGGTTGGGGGGGGGGCTAGGAGGGGATGGTTGGGAGGGGGTTGGGAGGGGAAGGTTGGGAGTGGGGGATGGGAGGGCTGGGGGCTGTAGTGGAGGGCTGGGTGGTGGGGGGGGGGGGGTGGGGCTGGGAGGGGAAGGTTGTGAGGGGGGTGCAGTGGAGGGCTGCAGTGGAGGGCTGGGAGGGTTGGGAGGGGGTTGGGAGGGGAAGGATGAGAGTGGGGGCTGGGAGCGCTGGGGGGGCTGTAGTGGAGGGCTGGGTGGGGGGGGGGGGGGCTGGGAGGGGAAGGATGGGAGGGGGGTGTAGTGGATGGCTGGGAGGGTTGGGAGGGCTGTAGTGGAGGGTTGGGTGGGGGGGGGGGGGGGCTGGGAGGGGTAGGTTGGGAGGGCTGGGGGCTGTAGTGGAGGGCTGGGAGGGGGGGGGGGGCTGGGAGGTGAAGGATGGGAGGGGTGGGGGTGCAGTGGAGGGCTGGGGGGATGCAGTGGAGGGCTGGGAGGGTTGGGAGGGATGGTGGGGCTGTAGTGGAGGGTTGGGGGGAAGGGAGGGGAAGGTTGGGAGGGCTGGGGGCTGGGAGGGGAAGGTTGGGAGGACTGTGGGGCTGTAGTGGGGCTGGGAGAGGAGTGGGTGTGGGGGGCTGGGCTGGGCAGGGGGAGGGGACGAGGGGCTGGCCAGGAATATAATGGAACATTCCAGAGTGTTCATTGTTATTCCTTATAAATTTCAAGATATACTTTTTTACATCTGGTATGGGATTGCTATATTACATATTTCTCCTCTATGTATTTTCATATTGTGTATGATGTTATTGGGATTACAAGCAATAAAAAAATTAAATTTGAATAATATAAGAACTCAGCATTCTACAAATTATGCATAGAAATAAATTGACCCACTTCTCAATATAAATGCATTCTAATTGAATATATATGAATGAATATTTTTACAGGAAAATGTCAACTAAGGATAAAAAGATAATTGCTGCTGCCCTTTCCAGGATGACGGCTGAAGATCTGCGCAAGGTGATGAATATTGTTGTGGATAACAACCCTCGATTAGAAGGTGCAGTAGAAGATGTAGACCTTTACTTGGATGCTAAGGTCACCATCATAATTCTCTACTCAACTCTCTTATGAATTAAGAACCTTTATTTATATTCTTTTATACTAAACTCAATAACTACATACTATACGTAATTGGTATGTGGGATTCAGAGTAAATCAAAATTCTAGAAGCTAAAAGTGTTCTTGAAGGGTGCGTTGGAAACACAATGCAAGTGCACGGGTGAGCTGGATGTTAACAAAACCACCCAGAAAATCCACTTTAACAAGAAACGGGCGATTTACATTGCTCTTTCCAGGACCGCCAACAAAAATTCTAAAAGGGCCTTCTTTTGATATTGGGAAGTTGTAAATTCCTTTTCTAATTATATGCTCATTTTTTGTTTTTTGGGTTTAATTTTCTTCTCCTGAACTTACTTTCAAAGCTTACTCCTGTCTTTTGCTGTTGAAGGTTCTCCTCAGTGTACTCCCCAAGAGACGATGGCCAAATTGTTCATATCCACATTGTTGTGAGTTGTATCTTCTTTTGTATCTATCCTTCTCCTATTCTTTGATGACTTCAAGATCTTATTTAAGTGAAAACAATCTTTTCATTGAAATCAATCTCACTGATAACTTAACACCCGTTTTTGAATTCATTGATAATCATCTACATGTCTATAATATAAACAAAAAAAAACAATCAAAATTCCACACTACTTCTTCTAGTTTTTATTAACTACCCCTATGTGAGACTTTAACTACCTTGTACAATACTAATGTGGGAAGATACACACATAATATATCATACCAGAAGTTCCCTCGACCTTTCATATGATTTTATTTCAATTTTAATCACATTCCAACTCATAAATTATCTCTATTATGTATAAATCATGATTCCCCAATGAAACATCCATGTATTATATCACACCAACCCTAGGTTTCAAATCTTTTTACCAATAACTAGATCAATATCCTAACAAAACCCAACACATATTGACTCATGTTCTTTACCATGACTGACTAATCATCCACAAACTATAACATAGATATAGTGAGAATCCTACTCTAATCTAGTGGTCTCACAAACTCCAATCATAGCCTAATTCATTGTATCTTCCTTTGTATCAATTAAAATTATCATCATCTACCCTATGTCGCTTAAATCTGGAAGATACAACCCAAAAAATGGGGGTCAAAACAAATTCATGGGACCTGAACTATGTACACACGACCTCATTGACCTCAGTAACCACAATGAAAAACATCACTAATAGCCTATTTCCACACCTTTTTCATCACCTTTGATAATCATCAATATAATATTCATCATACAAATGATCCTCCATATCCATAATCCTAGTGGTAAATGTCACTCATAGTAAGGTGGATTTTCACTCATCATGTTCCCAAATAAGTGAATCAATTAGCACATCCCATGAACCACCACATTAAAACATGTGATATCATTATCATAAATCCATTAAGCCACACCATATAATATCCAGTTTATATAAGGCCAAACTATCAATTTTAAATAGGATAATACCCCTATTTATCTCTTATGATCTATGGAAGGTGCAAGTTGTTCAATTGTTGGTTAGACATACACAACCCTACCCTCACCCATTTAATACAAAATATGTGTAACACATCAATCTATTATCTATACTAAAATAGGATTATTCCAGCTTACCTGTCACCTTATTACGCAACCACATCACCATCCAAAACAAATTGCACCCTCCAAAATCGGGCATCTGTCGAACACATTCCCATTTCCCCGTGCATTCATCCTCTACTCCTCCCTCCATCTTAGGGTTTCATTTCATCCGCCGCGAGCCATTTGCCTCTGCCTCCACCTTCATTAGTGAATCCCGCACCTGTTTCACCTCCGCCACAATTCCTACGAATCTTGCTTTCATTTCCCCTTCGATGCCCCTCTTATGGTTCACACTGCTATTTCCTCTCTGGTGCTGCACCTAGGGTTGTCGCTCACATTTCTCCTCCCATCTCCAGTACCCACAAAACACTGAAGTCGTATTCCTCACTAATTTTTTTGTCATGTACTACGGTTCATCATCCCAAATTTCCTCATCTCCTCATACGTTGCCCGCAGTTCCTACTCCTTTGAATAATTTCAGTAAGAAACCCTCTAGATTCACTCCATCTCATTCCCTAATTCCCTTAAAATCATGATTTCTATCCTCATCTATAGCTATCGACTATTTCTACTCAATCAAATTTTGACCGATGTGTGGCTCTCCCCGCAATAGGTATTTTCATGTAATATCATTGAAATAATCTCCTAGACATTTTTCAGTATTTCCATTCGCATAATACTTTTTCATACGTTATCACGCACTTCATCTTTTAATATGAATATTGATTATTTTTATTTATATATTGCAGATTACTCACTCTGCACCTGAAGAGATCAAGGGAATCCTGCACTAATAAGTGCCAGATCTCTAAAATAAGTATGTTTTCCTAAAATTGTTGAATTAAACTCCCTACCATGCATCATTTTTCATTTTCATTTACACACTATATGAATACAGGTTATTGGTCATAAAATCATGGAGTTAACCTCTCATTCATCTAACATATGAATGAAGGTGATATGTTTTCACTATTGACTCCATTGTATATTTATTTTTGTGGGTCATGTCTAAGAGTTTCTAGACATACTTTGATTGTTCTCATCCCAGCATAGCGATGAACCGAAATATTGGTGAATGTGCATGGGCTGATGGAATGAATGCCTTCAATTTACAATCATTTTGAATAAACTTAAGAGATGTGTATCATTTATGTCTCAGTGAGGATTAATGAAGGTATTTTTTCCAACTAACTCTTCAACAGGATAGGATGTATAGAAGTTTATATTGTTTAAAACTCAAGCAGTAAATGATATAGTGATAATCACATTCTTCGTGAGTTTGACTGGTATTTCTTATGTTATAATCTATTTTGTCTTACAGTGAGTTGTATTACCTTAAATAAACATACCTTAAGGGAACATATTTAGTTTGACACTCGATTTTATATTTGTTTTCTGTTATAATATGTTCTGTAATATAGTGAATTGTAGTACCATATCGAATTTTTATGATGTTTTCTAACAGTTGCAGTACCTTACCTAGTTGGGTCTAAATCCAAATAAAACATTTCCTACATCTAAATATTTCATACAGGGATATTTAAGGGAGGGTGGGCAGTGGGGAGGGGCTGGATAGGGGGAGGGGGAGGGGGCTGGGTAGGGAAAGGGCTGGGCAGGGGGGAGGGGGAGGGGGAGGGGCTGGGGAGGGGGTGGGAGGGGGAGGGGCTGGGCAGGGGGGGAGGTGGAGGGCTGGGTAGGGGGGAGGGGGAGGGGAGGGGGCTGGGTAGGGGGAGGGATGGGCAGGGGGGAGGCGGAGGGCTGGGTAGTGGGGAAGGAGGGGGAGGGGCTGGGCTGGGGGGAGGGGGAGGGCTGGGCAGGGGGAGGGCTGGGCAGGGGGGGAGGGGGAGGGCTGGGCAGTGGGGAGGGAGGGGGAGGGGCTGGGCAGGGGGGTGGGGGAGGGGGATGATCATGTATTTAACCATCATACAATCTAAATTATAGAACTATCTCTGAAATGGGCCAGGTTCCTCTTGGAAGCTCCTGGTTCACTAGGACTGGTGATAGAAGAAAGGGCCTGATCCCAGTCACTCTAGAATGAATATGTTAAAACACTAAATAAAACACATGATGATTCAATGGAACTTCTAGAAAAATGCCTTCATTTTCATGTACATGTTTGTGTACCCATATGAGACCTATGATTTTGGTTTAAAATCTAAAGGATTAGGCCCGTTTTGATGCAGTAGGTCCCTTAGAGGGGGAGTACAAGTCATGTACCTTTAAAATAAAATAACGCGATCTTTTTAAAGGGTATGTGGGTTGGGATATCAACATATGTAAATGGGATTGTGATGATTCATTCATGTATGATTGAGGCTAGTATTTCTAGGATAGGTGATTCTAGACTTTGGGAGTGAATCCCCTTGGTTTTGTACCTTGTAATCAATTAATGGATTCCTTATACTAGGGTATAAGTGTATGTTTTTATTCATGAATGTTTAGGCCATGAAAGTGACATTTTGGCTTATAAAGGGGTTGAATAACATTGATCAATGATGTAGAATATTGTGTGGATTCTACTCTTTCTTTTATTGGGTTTTCATTCATGATGATTCATGGCTAATTGTAGGCTTCTTGGTGTCATAAAGAACCATGTATAATCTTATATTCTGTTTTTAGGTGCAGAATGTTTAGAGGTGCAGAATGTTTACAGGTGCAGAATTGTAGAGGTGTAGAATTGTAGAGCGAGGTATAGCTGCTCTACTGTAGGGGACCTGCCTATACCCACGGTACAATGAACAGTGGGAAATATCTAGCACTATAAATCAGTATACCCACAGTTTTGAAACCGTCGGTATACATCTATACTTACGGTTCAAATGAACCGTGGTAAATTTATGGCACTGCTATAAATCAGTATGCACTGCTGTAAATCAGTACACCCATGGTTATAAAACTGTCGGTATACATCTATACCCCCGGTTCAATGAACCGTGGGTAATATAAATTTTTCCTGGTCTATACCCATGGTTTTCAGAGAACCATGGGTATAGATCTATTACGACGGCACTACAGCCCATGGTTACTAAAACCGTGGGTATAGGGTATACCCACGGTTTCAAGGGATATACCCACGATTTAAAACCGTGGGTATAAGTGCTATTTCCAGTATTGAATACATTATGAAGATTGGGTTTCATACTAAATAAGGGCATTATTAATTTGTATTCAAGCAATTTTGGTTATCTAAAAAACTAATTTTATTCCTGGATTTTATGAATAGAATATCACAAAAGTTCTTAATTGATTTTGTGGCTATGTTTATTTTTGGAATTTTGATATATTCTAAATGTATAGAAGAGCGTGAAAGTAAATTATGGTTTGCCTTAAAAACCTTAAAAAACAAAAACTGTATGGGAAATTCAGAAAGTCTGAGTTTTGGTAAAAAAAATTCATTCCTTGGTCACATTTTTCTATATAGGGAATAATTGTTGATCCAGCTAAAAAGAAAGATGTTGAAGGATGGTGTAGACACAAAAATATAACCGATATTACTTTCTTTTGTGATTTTATAGGCTATTACTGGATATTGTTTTTAAAATTTAGCATGGTTGTTTGGACTACTGACTAAGTAAACTCAAAAAGGTATTATGTTCATCTGGAAAAAAATAATGTGATGCTTGTTTTTAAGAATTGAAAAAATATTTGTTAATGCTTTAGTATTTTCATTACCATCCAAAATTGGTGAATTTGTTATCTATAGTGATTATTCATTTAAAGGAATTGGTTGTGTCGTAATACAGAATGATCAGGAAATTACTTATGCTTCATGATAGTTGAATACTAATGAGTAAAATTACACTAAAAATGATTTAGAATTAAATATTATTTTATTTTTGAGATTAAAATTTTGAGGCATCATCTATATGGATTAAAATGTGAAATATATACTATCAAGATATTTTGAACTATACATTCACTCAGAAATAATTTAACATGATATAGAAGAGACGATTGTAATTAATTATGGATTGTGATTGAATGATTCATTACCATCCAGGAAAAAAAAATAATGTACTCAATGATTTTATTTGAAAAATTAATGCTACATTAATCATGTTACGTTTGAAAGTGATCCTTTGGTTAGTGACTGGATGAATTTTTTCTTCAAAGTTATAAGTTCAAAAAACTCCTCTATTTTGTTTTCAGTTTCAACGCATCCGTCTCTATCAGAAATAATTAAACAAGAACAAAAGGAAGCCAATGAGTTGTAGAAAAAGGTATAATTGGTTCAGAAGTGTAAGTTAATTTAATTTTAGATTGAAAATATTGTGTTTTAAGATTTGGGAAGAATTATGTGTCACTTGTGGTCCATATTTGAATAAATAGTTGTTATGTAAAGATCATAGTTCCAAATTTTCTATTAATCATGGTAGTATTAAGATGTACATAGATCTTCGAGAGTTTCACTGGTGGGATAGAATTAAAATAGATTTTGCTGACATTACTGTGAAGTGTTTAACTTGTCAATAGGTTAAAGATGAATGAAAATTACCTAAGGGAATGCTTCATCCTTTTCTGGTTCCATAGTGGAAATGGGAAAATATATCCATGGGTTTGTTAGTGGGATTAGCAATGACTTCTCAAGATAAAAATGAAATTTTCATTATTATTGATAGATTGACTAAATATTAACATTTTATTCCAATTAGAGATACTCTTTCTCTAGATCAACTTTCTCAATTGTATATTAACGATATATTTTGGTGTCATTGAATTCCTCTCTCCATTTTATATAATCATGATCCTAGTTTCACGTCTAAATTTTGGAAAGGCCTTTAGAAATTTTTGGGAACATAAATAAATTTTAATATAACATTTCATCCTCAATTAGATGGGTATATAGAATAAAAAATTTAAGCATTGAAGGATATGCTACGTGCATATTCAATAGATTACCAGGGATGTTGGGATCAATATCATTCTTTATTACAGATTTTTTATAATAACAATTTTCATTCCAGTATATAGATGACGCCATTTGAGGCATTATGTGGAAGGTGGTGTCAAACTCTAGATTTTTTTAATGAAGTAGGTGAAGTTTATTGGACCAAAATTAGTAGAAGTGATTGTAGAAAATTTTTAATTGATTAAGAAACATATAAGGATAGCTTAGAGTAGGTAAAAAAGTTATGCAGATAAAATAAGTTAGGATCTTTATTTTGAGGTAGGTGATAATGTCTTTATGAATGTTTCTTGATGGAAAAGTGTGATACATTTCAGAAAGAAGGTGAAAATGAGTCCACAGTCCATTAGACCCTAAGAAATCCTAGAGAAATTTGGATTAGTTTCCTACCGAGTGGTTTTTCCTATTATTCTATCCCACGTACATAGTGTTTTTCATGTATCAGTATTATGAAATTATATTCGGAATACATCTATTGTTTTGAGTCTAGAAGTAGTTAATTTGGAAGAGAATCTTTCTTATATGGAACAACCAGTCCAAATTCTTGATCACAGAGATCATGTGTTACAGAATAAGATATTATATCCAGTTAAGGTTTTATGGAAAAACCCTATGGTTGAATATGAAATATGGGAATCTAAAAATTATATGATGGAGAAATACCCCCACTTAGTTGATAGGTGAATAAAATTATGAGGACATAATCTCCAAAATGGGGGAAGGTTGTAACATCCCAGGTTATTATAGAATAAGAAATTTTCCATTCTAAAAATATTTATGAATTATATAATAATTTTACTTTAAAGAGGATTCTATGTTCGATATCATACCCGACACACAATAATGAGTTTCTCTAAAATCTTATGTTGTACACAAGACTGAGTTATACAGAAAATTAATACCATATTAATATTAATATTTTAAATTATAGTTATCTCCTAACAATAGTATTGGTGGGAATGAAAAGGACTAAATATATTATTCTTACACATGTTTACTAATTATTTTTACTTTATTCCAATAAATTTTATGGGCATAAAATAAGAATAAATCCAATTTTGGAATAAAAGCTCTAATATTTTTAAAAGGTCAATTTTACTCCTTTTTATGAAGAACACATTTTAAATCAATTTTTTAACACCTTTATATATTATATTTTTGAAAAAATAAAATTCTTTTTGAAAGAGGGAAATAAAAATTTGTGTTGGATAATTTTTTGGTATTTTCTGGTAACATTCACAATTTAATTAATAGAAAAAATACTACATTTTTATTAAATACTTCTTTTTCATCAAATTTATTTAAATTGTTATATTATCCGTTTAATTGGATTTAAAGTATTTTTATATTATTTTTTATAATTTAATCCAATTTTGTCCATTTAAATCAATTTCACATTGAAATTAGATATAAAACCATTTCAATCTTTTGAACGTTTTACTTTAAAGACCCTTTTTTAATTTTGTCTGCAGAATTAATTTTAAGTCTAATTTTACTTATTTTGGGAATTTAATTAGGTAAAATGGGTTCCATTTTTCGGAATCATAATTTCTAAATTATTTTATATGTTAAATCGACTTTTTAGGAAAATAATATTTACCATGGTAAAAAAATTATTTACCGTAGTAAAAGTAAAACATTGACAAGGCTTAAAATTAAAAGTTAAAAGCTTACGACACCTAAAAACTGAAACATTTAATGGTTGATTGAGGTGATGACAGACCCTAGCTACAATATAAAATATTAATTACAAACTAATTTCTCTGAATTTAATTCCACCTCTATATGGTTATATTTTAATATAAAATAATAAATAAATTAATCCCTTGAACCCACCTCTCCTCAATTATAAATACCACCTCTCCACCACCCTATTTCAATACAAAAATCCTAGTAGATCCTCAGAGCTCTGACAAAACCTCTCCTACTCACTCTCTACACGTCCAAGTGTTGCTGGACTCAACAAAATACCAAATCCATGTTCCTCAAGGGTCTTTCAAAGAGGGGATATTCAATAGGTAATTTTCTCAAAGTACCTCTCTTAATTTTTTTCTACTTTCTCCTCACCTCATTCATCAATAAATGAATTATAAATCTAGAATCATGTACCTAATGGAGTTTTATATTTCTAATGGAATATTTAATATCCATTTCCATTCTCACCTCCACTTATTCAATGGAACGATATGGTGGTCCAAGTTATGACGCTTAATCGACTCTGTGAAAAATGTTTTTATTCTTTTTCCATTACCGCCTTCATGACTAGTCATAAATATATTTTCAAGGTTAAATAATACATAGATATTTATATTATAACTTATTTCATATTATTTAAATTTTATATTAAAAATACATTCATTCATTACATATTGTTTTTATATGATAACTTTGTTTCGAGACAGGTGGACTACCGCCTCCTCAAAAAGATGTGATTCGTTCACACATCATGTGGAATGTATTAAGGATTTTTAAGTAAATATATATGATATAAATGAAATATTAATACCAATTTAATGATATTATATATTTATACATATTAATATAATTTTTATTTAATTTTACTCGATTTATACAATAAGAAAAAAGAAAATAGATTTCATACGTACGTATGAACTAAAATTTCCATGAATGGTGTTTTTTGTTTGTATTAAAAGATTAGTATAAATAATTATATAATGAACATATAAGATATTTATATCATGTTTTATTTTATACAAATGATGGACTTATGACCACATGGACTATTGAAATCATACAAAGTTTATTTTCGACCATAGTACCAAATATCAACAAAACATCCAACAAGAACTTAAATAATTATGTAATTTTTATAACATGGTAATAAGTGACATAAAATGAATAATAAAATTGAAAATGGTTCTCAATAAAGTATAAATTAAACTATATTTATTATTCATGAATATAACGAATGTTTGAGACAATTCAGACTCAATGTAAGGGAATAAATTAAAACAATTTCCATTCTTTAGGTTAAATTTCTACATCTTGATTATATAAATCAACTATTATTTGTGAAATTAGTTTTGAATATATAATATTTTATTTATATTTTTAATTTTAGTCATTTTTTTAAAATAAATATTTTTATATGGTTATTTTAACTTTCCATTCAAAATGGAAAAATAAATGTTTTTAACATATATGGCCACAACTACTACTTTTTCGTTTTAATAATTTTTTTACATTTACATTCCTCTATAATGATTAATTTATTTAAAAGAAAAATAAATACCATTTTCCCATTTCATTTATTTTGGTATTGAATTTTTTTTAGATGGGATTGAATATGTCAATATCTTAAAATGAAATATTATGATTCCAATGTGGAAATGTTATTTTTCCATCATGCATGATTTATGTGCTGTGATTATGTTTTTTTTCTTGGGAATTTATTATGTATACAGTTGCTTCCATGATAAAATGAGGGTGGCTGAGCCTATGTTATCTCTTTAATACATTGGGTAATGAGATAGAGTTAAATGATAGAGTTTCTCCTAAGATATTTAGGGAATATACTTTGATGGGTATTCCAAACATAACCATAATGGTTACTCCCTATGTGGCTGTGAAAGATATAATGTAAGTTTGATATGGATGCCACAAGTTACTATTATGATTTACTATTTCTAAGAAGTATTTTCAGAATCTTATGATTTAACGAGGTATGTTTTTATGGTTGAAATTCTTGATTTTGTGGAAGTGTTTTCTTCAGTTTAAAATATTCATGTACTAATGGTTTCATTCCTTATTTTATATCCATTTTAGAGATTTTTGTGCCCATACCATGTTTTGAAATGATATCCACATGGTATAAGGATGGGTAAGATAAAGAATAAGTAAACAATATATTTATCAAGAAAATAAATGAAACTTAGGAATAAATTAGGATCCTATTTGATCCAGTTGAATTAGATTAGAACTTTTTTTTTATTATTTTATTTAAAGATGTGTTAAAAGTGACAAATTCAAATCGTAAAAACTAAACAATTTTTAATATAGGATTATACATCAGATAAATTTTACTATAAATACTCATTATAATGGAAAAAATATTTCCTACATCATGGTATTTTATTTATAATTTTTAGATGTTAAATAATTAAAACAATTTATGACACAATCATGATTTAGTAATTACCATATTAATGAAAGATTAAAATAATTGATATTATAAATATCAAAATAAATTTAAATAAAGACTTTTTAAGAATTAAAAAAATATTATTGGTTAATATGAAATGTTAGGGTTGATTTAATTTATTTTTTATAAGTAATAATGTTTTTCTGACTTTCACAAAAACCAAATACTAAATTGTGTCAAAATTGGCTTAAATGAGTTTTTGAAACAAATACTATATTATTAAATGATATAATATTCCTAAAAATTTAAGGCTATGCAAATGTACTTATATAATGAAATATATGTCATTAATAAACAACTTGAGGTTCTATTTCCTTTTAATATTATGTTTATTAAACATGTACTATAAAAATACAAAAAGATATGGTAAAAGATAAACTATTTAACTACGAATTAAATCGAAAATATAAGGTTAATATGGTGACATAAAATTTTATAAAACCTATTGGTTGAGACTAATTGACCCATACCCACCTTATCCCTTAAATAAATCCATTTCTAGCCATTAGAAACTGAAAATGATTTTATAATAAAGAAACATTTCAAGCTTTTCCTAAAGTGACCCCCACATATCTTATTAAAGAGTACCTCCACTTCTCTTAATTTATAACCTCAAAAGCCATTTGGATTGACCAAAACTTGCTAAAATAACCTCCCAACTACCCTCCCTTCAACTTATAGTCCTTACATTGATCATAAAGAAAAGGTAATAATTTTATCACATCATTCAAAATTTGTTTCTTCTTCCACATCCTCTTTCATTATTGTTTCCATACCAAAAAAATAACACCAGTACATTCTACATACATTGATGTTATTATAAATATGGTACAACTATATTTATTATTCAATTCATCCTATGAAAGAAAAAGTCACCATACGCGCATACGTATGACTTACAGTCTCCACGTCGTGGTGTAGTTTGTTATTCAACACTTCTGTATCTGGATTGGTATAATAATGAGTATAATTGATTTAGATAATAAATATAACATGTTAATTATTCTGTATATATGATATACCATCCATTTACATACTATTTAACCATCAATATAATGATATTGTCGCGCGTGTATACTTACGGATTACCGTCTCCACGAACGCGATTCGATTCATTCCCAGTCGTAACCATTCAAGAATAATATTTATATGACGATTAAAAATAATGTTTAAGAACTTAATATCATTATGTATATGAATCAAATACTTCATATCAATAACAAACATGATTTATGTTACAAAACATATGAAGAAAAATGAATCAGTCATCACAAAAAATAATGATATTACTAAAATATCATTAAAAAGAAATATTAGAAGATCATATATGATATAATATTTATGTATGTGGTTCTTATATAATTTAATAACAATTATTTAACTATTATAAATTAGGTTAATGTACCCCCAACCAAGTAAATTTACAAGGTAAAAGTTAATTTTACAATCTCTTTATGTATACGAGGTTGTTTATACGTAAGTATCTACTGGAACTTCATTATCATCCACATTGGTGTTTCTTAAAAATATATTTCAATTTTTTTTACTATTTCCTAGAATATGGGTTAAAGTAATTTATAACCTTTTTTTACTTGTTATAAATTTTTTTGAATGAAATCTTTTCGTTATTTTCTAAACAAAGTACTTTATGAACTTTTCCACAAATTTAGGTAAGAATGTTTTTTAACTTATATGATAGATGTGGCTATTTTCCACTGTTATAACACCTTTGAAGCTTCCCTTACATGCTTATAAGAATATTTCATAAATGAATGTATTATTTTATTATTACATGAATTTTAAATGATTTTAAAATGGAAATATATATTTCTCTCAAATAGTTTTGATTTCATCTATGTCAGCATGCTTTGATGGATTTTACACTTGTTTGAAGATGATTTATTATGATACAATCTTCCATATTGTATTGAAGTTTTTGGAATATTCTTGAATATGGATGTGTTATTTTTATACCATTCATGGTTTATGGTTAAAGTATTAACATTTTGTATGATAGTTTTTATATTAAGGTTTATGTTATGTTTCAACCTTTTCATATGAGGAATGCATTGGACTTAGTAAGTTACAGGTGGAGCCCGCTATAGCACCTCGATGCATTGGTAGGTCTCATTAGACAAACTAGTGTTTGGAATGAGGCCTTTACAAAATCTTTATTTGTATTCTTGGAACGAGGCCTTGACTATGTGGTTATGATGCTCGACATTATACATTCCATCATTATGAAATTAGATATTGATATTACATGTGATTATTCGACTAGTAAAATATCCATGCGAATAAGTAAATGGATTTATTTTATTTATCATTTCCATATTATGCTGATGTTTAAGTTTACAAGGCTTGTGTTTTAGACTTATACATTGACTTAAATGTTTCTATTTTCAATTGATAGTTTTCGCTATATTGTAATCCTCACTAAGCATCTGAGCTCACCCCATTATTATGTTTTATTTTTCCCATAATGTGTAGAAGTATATTATGATTGACCTACAGGAATAGGATTAGGGATATGACTGTTTTAAAAGGAGACATAATGTTATAGTATTTCAATTTCACAATTTAATATAAATTGTATGAATGTATCTAGTACTTCCAAGACTACTAAACTAATCGGTCTTTTGAAACCTGATCTCTTGTAATCATACCAATGTTAGGTAACAATGCACTGACTTTGGGTAACTAGGGTAGGGGAGTTGCATTATAATACCCTATGATAAGGTATGAGCTCTCTAAACCTAAACTATGAGTCATAAAAATACCCCAAATTCTAAGGTAAAAACTCTAAATCCATAAAATACGAGTTAAAAATGCTCTCATATCATGGTTTCAACACTAAGACCTTAAACTACGAGTAACGACAAAACTCCATGAAGCCATGGTCTGAGCTCTAATACCTTAAACTATAAGTAACAACCAACCATAATTCCATGTTCCAAACCCTATAAAACAAATGTATGAGTAAAAATACCACATAATGTTATAGTTTGAGCTCTACGACCCTAAACTATGTGTTATAATACCCCCTATTCCATGGCCCAAAACTCTAAGACCATAAAATATGAGTCATCATCCTTTCCACATGACATTAAACTATAAGGAGATAATCCCTCAAACATTGCATTAAACTGTGACTCATGTTCTCTCTATAAGATGTTAAACTACATAGCCTAAAACTTCCTAATCACATGACAATAAACCACATGACTTATTACAAAACTACTAGCGTCTTGATTCATCCTCTCACATGATACGTAGCGATGCCTCGATCCCCGATCCTTGCCCCCCATCGAAAAAATTCTTTTATAACACCCATATATATACATATTCATAGATGAAACCCTTATCACTCCTTGTTTCTGACATCGAGTATAACTCCTGTGAGATTAGGATGGGTGGTTGAGATTCCCATACAAAGGTCAACTATGGGGTAACATAGAAGACCTAGAAATCGTGATAGGTAGAATAGAAGTACCCCTACTTGTTGGACCGAGCCAAATCGATATGGGGTACACACAGAACTATGTGTGGCTTGATTTTGTCCCTCAAATGATATGTAGTGATGCCTCGATCTTCGATCATGGTCCAGGCCCAACAAGAAGGAAAAAGAAAATGCCCCCATCATGTTCTCTACCTCCTCATACTTGTGAAGCAGACTCTGTAACCACTCCCTGTTTCTCACACCGAGTACAACTCACATGGGCTTGAGATCAGTGGTGAGGATTCTCCTATACAAACAAATCATAGGGGAATATGAAAGGATTGACACTCAGATCAAGTGAAACCAAAATGCTCTCATGTGTCCCTAACACATCGAGAAAACACTTGTATGGAACATTCATAGCTATGTGTGGATTGCTTCCTACCTTCTCCAGATATGTATTAACACTTGAATTCAAAATCTTATCCCATCAACTAGAAAAAAATTATCTTTTCCCCCATACATAGGTGGGAATTGTACAGTGAGTCTACGAATGGTCATATCACATGACAATAAACTAAGAAATTATTCGAGAGTTATGTGTGGCCCAATCCTTGGTATTATAATATATCGCAAAAGCCTCTCAGTCAAAATAAGTCAAAAGATCTTGCTTCCCTATATACATATGGGTTAGACCTATGTGGATGCTCCAAGTAGTTTACAGTTGACCATGGTCCGGGTATTCTCACATTCTTAGGCATATCTTTCCCGTCTGTCACACTCAATAACTCGGGAAAACATGGGTCCCCATAATCACCCAAGGACATCTAAGATGGAAGGATAGTGTCATGCGAACTCCTTTTATTGACTATGCACATCATGCCCTGGTGGCTTTGTATACGTTTCCCACAAAAGTGGCTGTTAATATTAGCAAAATCCATCCTTAGGGAAGTCCTCCATTATCTCAGCACACCCAATGGCTTCCAAGCCCCTTTTCATCCCTCCTGGTTCAATTTTACACTAGGGCTATGGTTTACACCATTTATTATCACTCACATATAATAAATTATAGTAACATATTAATTGTGATTAACCTGAAACTAGTGGAGATATTTATAAAAGTAAAATCGTCCTCACCACACAATGATAAACTGCAAGGCCAAAATTGTCCTTAATGCATGACTCTAAACAAAATAACAGTGATTTTAGCCCAAAAGTTCTCTCTCAGGCTAATTTCGCTATTCCTAAGCAAGGAAAAAGAATTTTTGTAATATCTTATTTCTCACAATGAGAAAGTCTCACATGAGTTTAAGAATTTCTACGAGAAATCCACTGTGGTGTTATAGAAAAATAGTCTATGAATTTGGTCCAAGCAAAACAACCCTAAAAGGCATGTCACAATTCCCTCCCCCAGGAGGAACTATATTTCCTGGCCATGTGATTATAAATAACCAGGTATCCCAAAGGTTAAATGAATTCCTCACCTTGCATATGAGTTATATCTACGTAATGGACCCCCGATTCCATGACTAAATCGCATCCCATATATCCCCAATATGTCTCGATACACTCCTACCATATTCCAAACCCCATGATTTGAGTGATATTCTATCCTCATAAACCTCTAAGTCCCTCTGAGATGGATGGAAAGTGTCTTGAGGACATGTTTTCTTGACTATGCCCATCATGTCCTAGTTTCTCTGCATATATTTCTGATAAAAATGGCCTTCAATCAACGTAGAATCTTTCCCCAGGATAGTAATCTCCTATCTCGGTACGTCCAACAACATCCGAGACTCGTTCCATACCTCCTGACTCAAAGGACCTTATTTTCATGGTTTACACTTTTCTCCTTACATATATCATGGATATATCAGAACATACAAGCCTGATTCATCTCTGGTATATTTGGAGGATTCTAAAGATATCCCATCAATTTGCGTGAAGTTTATCCACATATAAAATAAGAGTGCCCCCACTTGTTTGTGGTCTCCCCCAAAGAAGCTCAATTAAAATTCCCTTTTTTATATACAGGTGAACCCCTCATTGAAGGACACATACCATGTTTAGAAAGATCCCAAACCCTATAATCCTTAATAGCCATTGTAAATAGAATGAAAGTGTCTTGGAAAAAACTTTTCTTGACTATGAATATCATGCCCCGGTGGTTCTGCATACATTTCCAACACAAATGATCATCAATAAAAAGAGAATTCATCCCTAAGAGATTCCT
The DNA here is from genome assembly GCA_963277665.1 of Viscum album. NCBI lineage: Eukaryota > Viridiplantae > Streptophyta > Magnoliopsida > Santalales > Viscaceae > Viscum > Viscum album. The sequence goes on along the minus strand of CAUJRU010003292.1, from coordinate 15,230 downwards.
TTTACACCTTCTGTATTCTAAAATGACATTAATGTATTGTCACACCCCCATATTTGGAAGAGTCCTAGATGTCCGCTTTTATACCACATTCTTCCCAAGGGCCCCTGACCTAAAAATGACTCTTAATTAACTTTCTCATTCACCAGATCTCCCTCACGGAAGAAAGAAACATGCGAGAACAGTTTCCCACTCAAAGCCGACACGAATTTCCCTAATGTCTTTAGACACCACTGATCATGCCAGCCACCCACTGTGGCTCCTAATTTCAAAAATAAAGTCAAAATATTAAAAATACCATTAGTCCATCAGAAATGGAAGGCCTATATCCTACATACACCTTTTCTTGACTATGCACATCATGCCCTAGTGGCTCTGCATACGTCGCCCACAAATATGGCCATCAATCAAAGGAAAATTCATCCCCAGGAGAGTCCTTACCTACCTCTATAGGCCTAAAGTGGTTGCTTATCCTCATGCATGTCCATAATCTACAAATTAAGGTTAAAGAAAAATCCCTAATCCATTTCTAATGGATATTAGAACATTCCTGGTTGATGATCCAGAGTCAGGGCCCTACCCCGTTAGGTCTGTTCAAAGTTGTTCGACTGAAAACATTAGTAATATGTTTGGGTGGAAGTATAGTGAACTACCAATGAAAAATATGCCATACTTTCTGGAGGAAATGTCTGTAGAAGGGATCCTCTTGAAAAAATTCATGTATTGGTGAAATAAAAAGAGAGGAAAACATTGATCCATCCTAAAAGGCATAAAGCTTGTTAGGTTGAAAACTTGCAATGGGCGGCCTATGAAAAAGTAAATTTATACTCGCTAAGCCCATTTCAAGAAGGATTAGGATAAAATTAGGGTTATAATGAAAAAGGAATATAAGTTCATGAGGTGTTCCATAAAACCTCAGCAATAGTCGAACTAATGTCTCTGAGTCCCATAGCTCTGGAAGAAATTAAAGCTCAATTCGATCATTTTATATTAATGATTTCAAGTCATGGTTTAAAATTAATGCCTTATTGAAATGATATTGATAGGAAGAGATTAAGAAGATATGTATAAAATCCATATATCTTCCACTAGGTTCAGAAAAAATGGAGGAACATCCCCAATTCAGAGTCTCTCCAGACAATTAAAAAAAAGGACATATCGTAATTTTGGATGGAACTACAACAGGGACCAGTTCAACCTTTTCAAAAGGATGGAGATTGATTTCCATGAGTCGTTTATGGTCTGTTATAATGAATTTCATTCCTCTATTCCAACTTTGATCGTCAGATCAACCCACTCTAGAACTGCTTTATGGTCCCTCCCGTTCTTCTTGATGGATTCATAGTTGGCACGTGAGGAGGCTAGTTTTCCTCTCAACCAGGTTGCGTGGGGTTCACAGTCCCACATATCCTCCTCTTGGGTCACCACCAAATCACAAGCCTTCACCTCATCAGCTATTAGATGATCAAATTCTTCTAAAATTTCATGTAAGGTCACCACCTGGTGATGAGAAGAATTTAACCTTGCTAGAATTTCATTACAGGAGGCAAGGTCCTCTTGGAAAATGACAATTTGGTAAAGGAGGAGGTTTATGTGATAATAATTAGAGCCATCAGAACCCAAATCAGAGAATAAATGTTGAAACTTTTCACCCTCATCAGCAAAATTGGCCAAGGGTGTCTCTATGGAAAGAGAACATAGTTAGAGCCACACCTCTTTGTGAAATGCCTAGTTTCTTTCCACAACACCAGTACATTGATCCTCCCGGCATCCATGTTTCTGTAAGTAGTATGTGTCACCATAGGAGTGTGGAGTGACCTAAGGTACGTCACCCAAGATAGGAGACTCTCATTTCCCTCATAGGGCCCAACCACTTGATCTAGATGTGGAAGACTAACCTTGGCTTCTGGGATGACCAAGGATACTCGTCTGGTGCCAGTATCATTAAGATAAATTTCTATAGGAGGAGAGTAGTCCGAATCATTTCCCACCAAAATGGTTTGTACTAATGAAACCCCTCCCATATGCTTTTGACGAAAGACTGAATGCCTTCTTACCCCAAGAGAAGGGGTAGGAGGTGTATCAACCTTGGTTGCTACTGGGATGGAAGTAGAAGGCATAGCTGTTGCACTCATTGAAGCAGAATAAATGTGTCGCATTGTTGTTGGGGAATGAATGGGGTATGCAATGGTCAAGAGTTTCTTCACCCAGTAAACGGGTTTATTCAGCATCCATCCAGGGTAACAATCTACACATAGATGGGAATACTCCATCGATAAAAAGGTGGGACCTGTAGTGTTTGGTTTTATAATCTAACTAGAATAAACTTTATGCATCATAATAAGACACAGTTGGAGGAGAACCATAGGATGATATTCTCACCTTAACTGAATGACCGGAAGTAGTTTGGTTTTCTGAAAGCATCTGAATTTCCTGACAAACCGTTAGGGGTGGTTCGGCTCTCAAATGACTACTCAAACTATACGAGTATTGAGTCTACCATCTAAAAGGTGGATGAGGTATGATAATTCCTAAAATAAAATATAATTTTCACCTCTCAATGATCCATGAGGGGTAGGATGCGGTGCGAACAAGAAATGAGAGGCTTCATTCAAAAACCCAAATGCATCGGTAACACTCAGAATCCTAGGATGAACAAAAAAAATGTTCAAAAGATCATGAAGAATGTAAAAATGAGGAACCCTGGATGTATGTTGGTATTCATAACAGGGGAAGTGTTCCACCATCCACCCTTATAGGAATTGGAAGGGTCCGTTGAGATGATGTGGATACCTTCTTTCATGTATCTGTCCCAACAATTCATAAATTTGGGCGAGGGTGGGAAGGGATAAATTAATGGGTCAAACCTCTTATAGCGTGGTCTCCATCACCATGGTATATGCCAAAACCCTGGGGTATACATCGCAATATGGGAAGATACATCTACTTAAGAACATGTTGAATAAACCTTCCAGTCTAAGCACAGGTGAAGCGTTTGACCGAAGATCATATCCCCATGTGGTATACTGCCCTGCTTCAAGGGCAGCACAATATGACCCTGGGGTTTGCTGAGAGTGGTGAGTGGGATGAGTTAAACTATGGTGAGCCCTCGGCTTGGGTCTGTTCATTTGAAATAATATCCTTATCAATACATCAAATGGGATGAGGGAACGAGCCTCAAAGAGATGATATAGTGATCATATTTCGATGACCAGTAATCTCCAAGTCAATGGAGACACGTGATCAGTGTCATTCCATGTGGTGGATACTTGGAGGAACTCATCATGAATTTATCCAAGTATGGGGAGTCCCCCAATCTGGTAGATATCCCATAGAATAATTCCCAAGTCTCCTCATGTAGTAGGTAGAAGGTGTTGGTGCTCGAACACTAGTGGTTTAGCAATTCTGGAAGGATTTCACGCAGAGAAAACATTGAAAACTAGGGAACCCATGCTACATGGTATAAGACCACCGCCTCCATCTAGTCAAGGAAATCTACACTAGTCTGATTCACCAATAATTCCTTGGCCCACTCATTATAGAAACATCCTATGGCTCTTAAATCCCACTTGGTGCTATATAAACCACTATTATTCTATCAAAAGATGATAATGATTGATGGATATTCTAGAGCATCTAATATTGGGGCACCATCGCAACACTCATGGTTTCCTGAAGTCCATGCTATGCCTTGCAGTATAAAGATGTTCTCCTGATGTAGAGTGGCGATGATTTCCCCTACTGGGGAAATAGTGGCACGATCATGAACCTGCGGTGCATTCAAAAGGATGAATGGGATGTCTGTGTTCGGCAACCATAGAGGCACGTCTGTCGGAAGACCAATGCCATAATGTAGAAACTGTATGGATAAGGGATAAGATAAAAGATCTGGTGTCAATAAGACTGTCAGAAAACTATCATTGGGAATGATGTGGGCACAATTATGGTCATCACTATCCCTCACCATGGTTTCCCTTGTCTTCACGAGTTTTGAAACTACCTACGAATCAGCCATTGTAGCCTGAAAATAAAGATCTAGAAGCTGGTGAGAAGTCATTCCAATAAAAATTGATGGGAATAGGCAATGAAATAAAATGAAAAATGGATAAAGGACATAAATCATGTCTGCAAAACGCTATGTGTATTATTCCTTGAAATGGTATATGGAAGGAGAATTCCACATACAACATGACACATGGAAGCTACTCCACCTACAACTATGGTACACAGACACAATTCACAATGTACAACCACAGTATGTGAAATTGTTGAGTCAAAAGTCCTCTTTTGACTTCTATATCATGTTTTGGAAATCACAAATGCATTTTGGAAATTACAATTGTCTTCTATTTTGTTTATCGTATCGTACAAATTCTGATCGTACTATCCATATCGTATCGTACGATACTGATCGTACTGATCGTACTGATCGTAATGATCATGCTAATTGTACTGATCATGCTGATCGTACTAATCATGCTGATCATACTGATCACGCTGATCGTACTGACCATATCGTATCGTACAATGCTGATCATACTAAATATGAAAATTGTATTGATTCTGTTACTCAAATTCTTAGTACGTTTTTGTTTTGGTACTTAGCCAAAAAAACTCGTTGCATATGAATCATACTCAGTTTTTCATTCCTATATATCTCTTTTCCTAACAAAACGATGTCGTTGAGTTAGTTACAAACTAATCAAAACGATGTCGTTCTTTATGTTTTAATATGACCGTTGGAGGCAATATGACCGTTGGAACCCGAGGCCTATAAATAGGAGGTCATTTGAAGCTGAGACAAGAATGATGAATGAAGAGAACGAATGAAGAGTCCCTGTAAACTACCAAGATTCTAGAGAGAGACACTGTGACTTCTCTTATCTGACTTGTGTGTTCGATCATCGTATCGAGGGATTTCAAGTGATTGAAAGGAAGAGGTGCCGATTACCTATAAAATCGAGGGCTTCCGGGGATAGGCAGACAGACGTGCCAATAATCGTATCGAGGGCTGCCGAGGATAGGCAGACAGACGTGCCGATCATCGTATCGAGGGCTGCAGGGGATAGGTAGACAGACGTGCCGATCATCGTATCGAGGGCTCACCAAGGTGTTGGTGAGACAGACCTTTTATCCTAGGTGAAAGGATAACCCTTCTCTTTGGGTTAAAAGAATTGTAATACTTTTAAATTTCCACTGTTACTTGTATTAGAAAGGAATTTGTATTGTTTCCTTTATTCTTTACATATTCAATTGTAATTGTTTCAATTACAATCATTCTATTACATTTTGTATTGATTGATTCTATACTCTTTAAGGTAGAATCATTCATCTTTGTGTTACTCTGATTATTTTATTCATCCTGAATACAATTGTTTTACATTACATTAGTATTACAATACATCATACCTTTTTACATTCAATACAATTGTGGGTATTTGTATTTGTATTAGTTTAAGATCATTTAAACTAATCTCTTAGGTGCTAAAACTCATAGGTATTTAAACCTAGAATTCACCCCCCCTCTTGTATTGTTCCATATAATAAACATATATATCTACATATTCGATCCAACAATTGCTATCAAAGGAGGTTTCCACTGATTTGTATTACTAGCTTAATTTCTTTTTTATTATTATCTTGAATACTTACTACACTAACGTGTGGATTGGAAAAGTTTTTGTTAGATGGAAGGAATGAATATCGGGTCAATAGACAATCTGAATCCTTCTAGACCACTAATTTTTGATGGGAATGATTATGAGTATTGGAGAGATCATATGAATACTTTCGTTATCAATACTGGTGTAGACAACTTTATAATGCTTACCGGAGGTTACAAAATTCCTGACAAAGAATTCAGCACTTTCACCAACCAAGAGAAGCAAGAATATCAATTAAATTAAAAGGTACACAATACTTTATTATGAACTATGACCAGGAATATATACAGTCAGATATCTTCATGTGAAGCAACCAACTGTATTTGGAAGAAATTATAAGTCACTCATTTTGGTACATCCAAGGTTATAGAAACAAGGAGAGCAATGCTTCGAGCAGAGTATCATGGATTTGTTATTCCTTATGGAGAGCCAGTATGTAAAGTCCAACAAAGGTTTATGACAATTTTCAACAGCTTTCAATCTATGGGAGAAAAAGTTCTTGATGATGAAGCTCTTGTTGATAAGATTATAGATATAATTCCAAATGAATGGGAGTCAAAAACGACAGCTATTGATGAAAATAGAAAAGTTTCCCAAATTACACTTGATGAACTCTTTGGAACTCTTCTACAGCATGAGACAAGAATGAAGAGAGATGCTGATTTCAACAAGAAGAAGAATGGGAATGGAATTGTAGCTTTTTCATCTAAATCAGAAACACCTGAAAGGCTTACAAGGTCTAAATCCAAGAAAGTTGTTATATCTGATTCAAGTGATTGTAATCTTTCAGATAATGAGTTAGCCAATCTTTCTCGAAGGATGAACAAGATCGTGGGAAAGAAAGATTTTCAATATAGATTCAAAAAGAAAGATAATAAGGATAGGAAAGATTCAGAGGTAACTTGTTATGAATGTAAGAAAGCAGGACATATAAGGCCTGATTGTCCTTTACTGAAGAGGAAAGAAAGAAAATAGAAACACTCTGAAAGAAACAAGAAAAGGTTTTATAAGACAAAGAAAGTCTTTAAAGAAAATGATAAATGGAGTGAAAGTGGTAGTGATTCCTCAGATGATTCTTCAGAATATGAGACATCAGGAAAAAGGAATATCGGACTCTTAGCTAGATTACCAATTGAAGATCATTGTCTCATGGCTAAGGTACACAACGCTGAAGCTATTAAAAATGTCTCTTTAAATGCAAATTATATTGATAATATATATTATGAATCTTCAAATGATGAATCCTCATCATCAGAAGATGATACATTACCTTCTTTTGAAGAAGTCTCTAGATTTTCTAAATTACTTTAAAATGAAAATTCTAAACTCAAAAAGAGATTTGAAAAAAAAATTATAGAATTTCAATCTTGACTAAAGAAGTATCAGATCTTTCTAGAGATCTTGATGTGAAAACTTCTGATTTTGAAAGTATTTTAAAAACCCTTGAGATAGTTAAATCTGATAAGGATAAACTTTCAAAGGATCTTGAAACTGTAATTTCAAAGAAAAGTATTTCAGATCCTAACTCTAGTTTAAATTCAAATGTTTTGGAAAATAAGAATTTGGTTTTAAAACTAAAGTCAGAGATTTTATCCTTGAAAAAATGTTTGTCAAACTTTACTCATGGTAAAGAAAACTTTGACAAGATGTATTCTCAAATTAGACCTTTGAGAAATCGTTCTGGTCTTGGTTATACTTATTCCAAACCTGTTCTTAGCAATAACTATTTTGTTCCTAAAAAAACCACTTTTTGTTCTAAGTGTCAATGTTGAGGACATTGGAGAAGAGATTTTTCTCTTAACAAAATTCAATCTTTAGGATTTCATAAATCTCATTTTGCAAAACAAATGTGGATTCCTAAAATTCTTTTATCTAACCTTTCTGGATCCAAACAAGTTTGGATTCCGAAAATCTAATTGTTTCCTTTTCAGGAAAATGAGAAGTGTACCAATAAGAATATTTGGTACATGGATAGTGGTTGTTCTCGTCACATGACTGGAAACAGAGATCTCTTTAAAAAGGTTATCAAAACAAAATGTGGAAAAGTTACCTTCGGAGATAATGCTCATGGAAAGATTGTTGGTATATGTAATATTGTTTTTCTTGGAAAAGTTCTTATCTCAAATGTTTTGTTCATTAAAGGTCTTAGGCACAATCTCATCAGCATAAGTCAATTATGTGATGAAGGGTACCTTGTGAATTTTAGAAATGATAAGTGTCTAGTTCACAATTCCAAGGATGAGTTCATTCTATCTGCCCATAGGCAAGAGAATGTTTACACTATTAACCTAGAATACCTTAGGAACCAAAACTTACCTTGCTTAAGTGTAATAGAAGACCAATCGTGGCTATGGAATAGGAGACTAGGACACTGTAATCTGAGAAACCTTAGTAAACTGTCAAAGAAAAGACTTGTAAAAGGGCTACTGGATCTTAGATATGATTCTTCAAAAGTGTGTGATCCTTGTCAATTTGGAAAGCAACATAAAACTAGCTTTAAATCAATTAATAAAGTTTCAAATTCTAATTAATTACAGCTTGTTCATATGGATCTTTTCAGACCTTCGCAATCTGGAAGCATTGGAGGCAAATACTATGTATTTGTTTTAGTTGATGACTTTACTAGATTTACATGGGTCTACTTTCTCACAAAGAAATATGAAGCCTTTTTCTATTTCAAAACTATTAGATCCCAAGTTAAAAATGAGAAAAACTTACCATTGATAACTCTTCATAGTGATCATGGTGGTGAATTTCAAAATTCATATTTTGAAACTTTTTGTAGTAAGAAAGGTATTACTCACAATTTCTCATCTCCAAGAACTCCTCAGCAAAATGGTGTTGTTGAAAGAAGAAATCGTATTGTTCAGGAAATGACTCGAACCATGTTGAGTGAATACTCAATTGCGAAGCACTTTTTGGCTGAAGCTGTCAGTATGCCTGTTATACTATAAATCGTGTTTTAACTAGACCATTTCTTAATAAAACCCCTTATGAGTTATGGACTGGCCGAAAACCAAAAGTTTCATACTTCAATGTTTTTGGATGCAAAGTATTCATTCTGAATACAAAAGATAATCTACACAAATTTTCACCAAAATCTGATGAAGGAATATTTCTTGGCTATTCTACAACCTCTAAGGCTTATAGAGTTTTCAATAAAAACACTTGTACTGTTGAGGAAACAGTACATGTAAAATTCCATGAAACTGATCCTTTTGTTTTCAACCAACCCAATCCGACATCTTTGGATGTGTTTTCTAAAAATATTTATCAACCGTTATTAGAAGATCATTCTGATAAGGAAAATGTTCAAGAAAGTATTCCTGAAAAATTTACCACAGAAGATTTTCTACCATATGTTGATGAACATGTTTTACAAAACCCAAATCAATTGTTTCTTAGGAATCATCCAAGTGATAACATCATTGGTGATATAAATCAACCTGTAAGAACCAGAAATTCCTTAAGAAATGAAATAGAACATATTTCTTTTCTTTCCCAATTTGAACCTAAAAATCTGAGTGAGGCTTTAGGTGATGATGATTGGATCAAAGCAATTCAAGATGAACTAAATGAATTTGAAAGGAATCAAGTCTGGACTTTAGTTGACAGACCTAAAGAAACAACTGTAATTGGTGTAAAATGGGTCTTTTGAAACAAATGTGATGAAAATGGAATCATTTTAAGAAATAAAGCAAGACTTGTTGCTAAAGGCTATAATCAACAAGAGGGAATAGACTATTAAGAAACATATGCTCCTGTAGCTAGACTTGAATCTATTCGTATTCTATTAGCTTTTGCAGCATATTTCAATTTCAAACTATTTCAAATGGATGTCAAATGTGCTTTTCTAAATGGTTTTGTTCAAGAAGAAGTTTTTGTCGAACAACCTCCTGGTTTTCAAGACCCAAAACATCCTGATCATGTTTTTAAACTTACCAAGGCTCTATATGGTCTTAAACAAGCCCCTAGAGCATGGTATGATAGACTTACATTATTTCTTTTACAAAACAATTATACAAAAGGTACAACAGATCCAACTATTTTTATCAAAATGGAAAACAAAAATGTTTTGATTGTCCAAATCTATGTTGATGACATCATATTTGGATCAACTCAGAAATCTTTAACTTATTCTTTTGTAAACTTAATGAAATCTGAGTTTGAAATGAGTATGATGGGTGAGTTAATATTCTTTCTAGATTTTAAAATTTCTCAAAAACCAGAAGGAACTTATATATCTCAAAATAATTATATAAAAGATTTACTCAAAAAGTATGGATTTGACAAAACTAAAAGTATTAGTACTCCAATTGGTACGTCAAATACTCTTGATCTTGATGAAACTGGGAAACCAGTAGATCAAACAATTTTTAGAGGTATGATAGGAAGTTTTCTATACTTGACAGCTAGTCGACCTGACTTGATGTTTTCTATATGATTATGTGCAAGATATCAATCTAATCCAAAAGAGTCTCATTTAAAATCCGTAAAGAGAATATTTCGGTATTTAAAAGACACTATGGATTTAGGTCTTTTTTACTATTTTGGAAATGCTTTTGTTTTAAAAAGTTTTTCAGATGCTGACTTTTGTGGTTGTAGAATGGATAGAAAAAGTACATCTAGAAAATGTCATTTCTTAGGAGATTCCTTGGTTTCTTGGTCTTGCAAGAAACAACACTCAGTAGAACTCTCCACTGCTGAAGCTGAATATGTAGCAGCTGGAAGTCGCTGTGCTCAAGTATTGTGGATGCAACACACACTAACTGACTATGGATTGAGTTTCTCCAAAACTCAAATTCTTTGTGATAATACAAGTTCCATTGCTCTTAGTAAGAACCCAACACATCAATCTCGTGAAAACCACATAGATGTTAGGCATCACTTTCATAGAGATCACACACAAAAAGGAGATATTGTTTTACAATTCATCGGAACGCAAGAACAACTTGCTGACATTTTTACAAAACCTTTACCTTCCGATAGATTTGAATATATAAAACAAAAGTTAGGAATTATTACATTAAAATAATAATTCATATCTACTTCTGTTTTACATCTCTCCTAATAGTATAAAAAAACTCCTCGTAGAAAGGGGGAGAACATCTCTTTCCATGTTTCTCACTTTATTTCATTTTATCTTATGATTTTTTTTCCTTGCTATGTCTTTTCTGTTTGTCGTATTGACAATTTTAGTTTTCTGTTTATCGTATTGACAATTTTAGTTTTCTGTTTATCGTATTGACAATCTTAGTTTTCTGTTTATCGTATTGAAAATTTTATCATTCATTTTTTTTTCTATTTATCATATTGACAGTTTTATCGTATAATTCATTTTTTTCTATTTATCGTATTGACAGTTTTATCGTATCATTAATTTTTTTATTATCGTATTGACAGTTTCCATCGTATCAATCAATCATGATATCGAATCAACCGATGATGGTATTGAAATTCTTTTCCATCGTATCAATCAATCATGATATTGAATCAACCGATGATGGTATTGAATTTCTTTTCCATCGTATTAATCAATCATGATATTGAATCAGCCGATGATAGTATTGAATTTCTTTTCCATTGGCATGTCGTCTAATAATTCTATTGTATTTTATTTCGTACGTTTGTATTTTCTTTTGAAATATATTGAAACCAACAATTACCTTACGTTCTCCGACAGAAGATCAATGGTCACCCTTTTTCGACCGTAGAAGATCAATGGTCACCCTTTTTCGACCGTATAAGATCAATGGTCACCCTTTTTCGACCATAGAAGATCAACGGTCACCCCTTTATCGCCTATAAATAGCCCCCCTCCCCTCCCCAAACCCACATTGGTTTTTCAGGATTTGAGGCGAAGCTCTGCTCCACCAGCTATAAATCATCATACGATCTTCTCATCGGCAGAACCTTTATGTCTCAATCCTCTTCTAACACTCCCGCCAAAATGCCTTCAAATACTTTTATAGAGAAAGACTTTAACAGAGAAAGGTTAGTATCTCGAGACTTTTTCGATACATATAATTCTACAATCAGGAGGATCATTTTGTTTCAAGGGTGGGAACATTTGTGTGTTGAAAAGCCTAATTCTCAAGATCCGGTTCTTTTTGATGAAGTTTGTCAATTTTACAAAACCATTTCTTTCGACAAAGACATGACTATAAACTTTGCTGTGTACGATAGAAAATTGTCTATGTCTGTGAAACAAGCGGCACATTTTCTGAATGTTTCTGTAGAAGCTGAATTAGCTCAGAATCAATCGACACCTATGCCAGCCAAATATTTTCAGTCTACTTGTGTAACTCAAAAGTCTGATCCGCAAACCAGTTCAAAGCCTAAGAAGAAGCCAAGGTACAGTAATGAGGTTGTAGCAAAATGGAAAAAGGATAAGGAACAGAGAAAGGAAGGTGATTTGAAGTTCGGGCTTGATCCTGCTGAGGCTTTTGCAGAAAGAGTAAGGGTTGAAGAAACCCTTCAGGCTGAAAAGAAGAAGAAGCTTCTTTTAAAAAGAAAGGCTCAGGACATTGATGTCTCTAAAGTCTTGAAAGCGGTTGAGGATGATAGTGCCCAACTAACAGAAGAAGTGCACAAAGAGCCCATCATACAGAGTCTCCCTGAGAAAGGAAAACAAAAACAAGTGATGGAAGAAATAGAAGAAGTGGAAGAAGAAGAAGGAGATTTTCTTTTAGAATTTCTTCATAGTTCAAATAAAAGTAGAGAAGAATCGGTTCAAAAGCTGAGTGAAGGCATTCAACAAACTCCTCATGCCAATCAAGAACGATCTCGAGGCATAATTTCATCTCATGAAAAGCAAGGTGTTCAATCCTCTCACTCTGATAAAGTTGTTTTCATTAGTGACAAAGTGGAAGAAGAAAGAAAGCAGAAAGAAAAAGCAAAAGGGAAACAGCCAGTTGTTGACTCAAGCAGATCGTATGAACTAGCATCGTATGATGAAGATACTGATTCAGAGCATACAATCTCTCTCAAGAAGAGTGATTACATTGTTCATTTTTTGAGAACGGTTGAGAAGACCATTCCTTATTTCCCAAGACTGGAATGGAAGATTGATTTTATTACTGACAACCAAAAGAAGAAGTTTGGCTCTGTAAAAGAATTGAGGAAGAATGTTTTGTCAGTAGAAGCCGATTTGAAAGTTCTTTCAGAAAGTTCAGTTGCTCATTTGAAGGCATGCAATAAGATGAACAAGTGGTCATACAAAACAGAAAGCTGAATCAATGATCATGAAATTTCTATTGAAGATATAATAAGGTTATCAAATGAGCTTGTAATTGCTTTCAATAATCTTGACAGAGAAACGGTTGAAAGGTTAAATCTTTTGTCTTCTCAAAGAGCCGATGTTCCTTCAGTGAAAGGCTTGCAAGACAGAATGAATGCTTTCCAATATGAATTCTCAAAGGTTTCATCTTTCAAATATGAAATGGTTTTGTTGAAGAATCAAAATTCTGTGTTATCTAAAGATAACAAGAATTTTCAAAACAGAATTGATACCCTTGAAGATGTAATCAGAGTCCAGGAGGAGACTATCAGAAATCAAGATCAGATTTTTGCAGACCAACAGGAGCTTCTCAAAACTCAGGGTGAATCAATTTCTGAAGACAAGAAGAAGATCAAGAAGATGAAAGTTGTTCTTCATGAGCTCATAAATAAGGAAAAGGAAAGAGAATACAAATGATTGTTGTATTTGTGTTCTTTTGGACTTGTCTTTGTTTTGAAATGACTTCTATGATCCTTTTCTTTTATCCATTGTCTTGTATTTGTTTTCTAACTCCAGACATTTCAAGATTACCTATTCCTTTTTGTAAATCACAAAGGGGGAGAATGTTTACAAAGGGGATAATGTTCTCTAAAGGGGGAGAATTCTTTACAACACTTAAGGAAAATCTACGAATAAAATCCTTAGGAAAGTCCATACCTAAGGGGGAGTTAGTTGTATTCAATTTCGTATTCAGAAGAGTTTTCAATAACTCAGGGGGAGATAAGTATTTCTTGTTACATTTACTTTGTGTGTTGTGCTATCCAAAAAGGGGGATATTGTTGAGTCAAAATTCCTCTTTTGACTTCTATATCATGTTTTGGAAATCACAAATGCATTTTAGATATTACAATAGTCTTCTATTTATTTATCGTATCGTACAAATGCTGATCGTATTATCCATATCGTATCGTACGATACTGATCATACTGATCGTACTGATCGTACCGATCGTACTGATCATGCTAATCGAACTGATCATGCTGATCGTACTAATCATGCTGATCGTACTGATCACGCTGATCGTACTGACCATATCGTATCGTACAATGCTGATCATACTAAATATGAAAATTGTATTGATTCTGTTACTCAAATTCTTAGTATGTTTTAGTTTTGGTACTTAGCCAAAAACACTCATTTCATATGAATCATACTCATGTTTTTCATTCCTATATATCTCTTGTCCTAACAAAATGATGTCGTTGAGTTAGTTACAAACTAATCAAAATGGTGTCGTGCTTTCTGTTTCAATATGACCGTTGGTGGCAATATGACAGTTGGAACCTGAGGACTATAAATAGGAGGTCATTTGAAGCTGAGACAAGAATGATGAATGAAGAGAACGAATGAAGGGACCCTGTAAACTACCAAGATTCTAGAGAGAGACACTGTGACTTCTCTCATCTGCCTTGTGCGTCCGATCATCGTATCGAGGGCATTCAAGTGATTGAAAGACAGAGGTGTCGATTACCTATAAAATCGAGGGCTGCCGGGGATAGGCAGATAGAGGTGCCGATAATCGTATCGAGGGCTGCCGAGGATAGGTAGACAGACGTGCTGATCATTGTATCGAGGGCTTCCGGGGATAGGCAGACAGACGTGCCGATCATCATATCGAGGGCTCACCAAGGTGTTGGTGAGACAGACCTTTTATCCTAGGTGAAGGATAACCCTTCTATTTGGGTTAAAAGAATTGTAATACTTTTACATTTCCACTGTTACTTGTATTAGAAGGGAATTTGTATTGTTTCCTTTCTTCTTTACATATTCAATTGTAATTGTTTCAATTACAATCATCTGTTACATTTTGTATTGATTGATTCTATACTCTTTAAGGTAGAATCATTCATCTTTGTGTTACTCTGATTATTGTATTCATCCTGAATACAATTGTTTTACATTACATTAGTATTACTATACATCATACCTTTTTACATTCAATACAATTGTGGGTATTTGTATTTGTATTAGTTTAAGATCATTTAAACTAATCTCTTAGGTGCTAAAACTCATAGGTATTTAAACCTACAATTCACCCCCCCCTCTTGTATTGTTCCATCTAATAAACATATATATCTACATATTCAATCCAACAGAAATAACTGCTAGGCTCCTGCCTATGAACCATTTGTCGGTGAACAAACACTTCTATAATAATGGGCAAGGGAAGCACCACCTTTTATCAGTGCTAAAAAAATCACTAATAAAGGAAATTCTTTATGAGTGATAATTATAAGCACTGATAAATGTTCCCTTTATCAGTGATTTTCTATTGATGATAAAGAATTACC
>CAUJRU010003291.1:0-52124 GCA_963277665.1 Viscum album | reverse complement strand
AATGAAATTAAATTTTGAGTAATTAATACTATACAGACCCTAATCTTGACGTACATGGAAATTACATTACTTTTGAGGAATACATAGTACATAACAAAAACACACACACAAGGACCGTAATGGTTTAGTGTCTTTGGAAACTCAGAATGTAATCTTCTAATCATGGTGAAAGATCTTCAACATCTCCCATAAAGATCTTCCCTTTTATTTCTTACCTAAAATATTTCTTTATATCCTGGGGAAAAGAAAACATAAAAGGGAGAGATCAAATGCTCAGTAAGGGTAAAGAATAGAAATATCAATCACATCATAATCATAAGAACATAACATTTTAGAAATCTTAAACTGCAAAAGAGATCATAATATCATAACAAGGGATAAATCATAGTAGTGAAATGTAATACGAATAATCATAACATAAAACATGAAACTTTGTTGCATACACACATAATCATAGAGAATCATTTTTTATTAGTCAAGACTCATTTCCAAGACTATCTTAGTGGACATAGTCCATTTCTGAACTGAGTTCACTCCTCGTTTCAGTCCTGTTTCACTGAACCGGTTTAACCTGCCGTTCCAGCCATGTCTATCTCATGAGATATAGAATCTTTACCCAATGCATTAGAGGGATATATAGGTCCCACCCATCTCATAATGATACCATTCTTATGTGTGCCACAAAATCATAAATCATACATCATTGCAGAACCCATGTAACAAAAATGGGATTCATAAAAATCATGAAATCATAAAACAATTCAAATAAGATAAAGGAATTCATAAAAATATTTCCATCACAACATAATCAAATCCATGTAATAATAGGGATAGAAAAGAACCCTATATTATCTTATATGGAAAAAAATTTTGATAAAACACTTGAACTCCATTCTTGAGGAAAATATCCTTTCTACTTCAAAAACATTTATCCTTTCTTAACATGTCATACAATTTTAAACTAAAGTAAGTTGATCAATAATAAACTTGAAAACATGTAAAGGAAGATTCTTGGAAATAATGTTTCCAAAATCCATTCAAGCCGTATAAGTTAAAAAAACATTCTTCTCGTACTTTTGTCGGAAAAGTAAAAAAGTTCCTCGTACGAAAAACGACAAAAGATTCCTTTCATATATTTTACTAAAAACTCACCGAAGGGTAAAATTGGATATAAACTATTTTATAAGGATATAAATATTACATATTTAGGAAACATGGATGTGGATGATAAATATTCCCCAGTAAATTCTGAAGTATAAACAATCTCAGATAAAAACTGTGATTGCGAGCTTTTCCCTTACCTTAGATCTGATTTGCTTCGTACGTGTCTGAACCTCCTATATAATGATTTAAATAATGTTATTGAATTATTCCAAATTCATATTTATTGTTATTATATCATATATGGTCATATTCTTAGCTTCTTATTAGTAATATTTCATTAATACTTGTTATTCGGGTGTTTATTACTTTTTGTTCTTATGTGTGTTTTGTCGAATAAATTATTATTCTTCTCTTTAGGATATATATAACACATTTCCAGAATGGTATTAGTTTAATATATATCATATCCATCCATTCAATTCATTTATATAATCATTATGAAATGAAGATCATGTAGAACAATTCGCATCACATCGTGGAGACGGTATTCCGTACGTACGCACAAGCGAAGATATCGTTCCCATGATCGTGGGACTATATTGGACTGTATGTATACTATTTCAGAATCAATATCACTTTATAATAATCATATATAGTTATTATTTACACCATTATACCCATCCAAGTAAGGCGGTGGTGGAAAATAGATTACACCATGGCGTGGAGATGGTATTCCGTATGTAAGCACGCGCGATGATTTCATTTTCCGTAGGATGGATAGATGGTGAAATAGAGTTGTTTCATACTTATGATAAAATATCCGTATACGAGTGATACTGATGTTATAACTTCATATTGAAACAACCTATGAAGAAGATGTGGAAGAAGAAATAAAGATGAAAGAATCGGTAATGGACATTACCTCTTCTTTGAAGCGCCTCTTTGATTCCTCCTCTTAGTGCACTAAAATTGGTCTTTGAAGAATACCAAGACCTCTAGGATGTTTTTAAGGAAGTGAAGAAAAGAATTTGGTAGGGGTTGTCCGATCTTGAAGTCTCAAAGTGGTGTGAGGAAGAAGGGGAGGATGTGCCCTTTTATAAGGGAGGAGAGGGGCACCTTTGGAATAACTAAAAATATTATTTTATTATGAAGCCAAATTAGGTTTTAAATAGCTCCAAATTGATTTATTTCGAATCTAATGTGGGTATGGGTTGAAATACCCTCATCCAAAATAATTTAGACAAGTTTAGGTCATTATACTAACCTTATCATTTAGTTTTAACTCTTAGTTAATTAGATTGGCATTTACCATATCACTTCTTATTTTTATGTTATATAGTTAATAAACTTACCATATACATCCAAGCGACCCCCAAGTGGTCCCTTAATGATACACCTATCATGATATTAGTATTTTGTCCGACCCATAGATTTTTAAGAATAAAATAACAATCAATAATATAATATTTGTTTTAAAAACTATTTTATGTCAATTTTGATTCTATTCAATAGTTGATTTTTGTGAACCTCATAACAGAATGATTACTTCTACATAAGTTAATTAAATCAATCCTAGAATGTCATATTAACCAATAAAAATAGTGTAATTCATAAAAATTCTCAAATTATATTTATTTTCATATTTATAATATCAATTATTCTAATTTTTCTCTATTATGGTAATTACTGCATCATCATTATGTCATAAGTAAATTAAAATATTTAATGACTAAAAATTATAAATAAAATATCATTATGTAAGAAATCTTATTATCTTTCTAATTAATATTTACAATCGAATTTATCTTATGTAGAACCCTATATTAAAAATGTTTTAGTAAATAAACTTTGATTTTAACTCTTTTAACGCTTCATTGAATTAAATAATAATAAATGTCCTAATCTAATCCAAGTGGGCCTAAATGGTCATATTTTATTCCTAATGTTTTTTCGGTCGAATTACACTTATCCAATAAAATTAGGACAGGTGTTAGGGTAATAATAATATCATTTTTACCCTTAATTACCCTATTTACTTTTAACCATGGTAAAAAAAAGATAAAGTTACTATTCACAAAAAAATTATTTTCATGTCATTGAACCACATTTTATTTACTGACATCAACCGTGTCTCTTGGATTTTTGAAATTCCACTCACAGAAGAGGTAAAATTAAGTTTTATGAAAAATTTAGTTTTTTAACTACCACTTAGTGGTCTCACTATTCAACAAAAAAAATGAAAGTTTCCAGATAAATACAAAAAATTAGGCCTAAGCAATATTTGAAATTATGAACTCAAAAATTATGTCTATTTTACCAAATTCAAAACATATCAGTCTCATTAATTAATTTAAAAATTAATTCCCATCATCAAAACCAATAGTGTTTCCTTAAGAGATAATAACTATCAAAATATTGACAGTTGTTTTTCTTTGGTTTAAATGTAAAATTACATCCAATGACCAACAATGTATTAAATTGTAAAAATATATTCTAAATATACTTTGAAACCACTAAAATTAATCATTTATCACTATTAATTATTTCAATTAAAATGGTTGTTTTTAATTAAAATTTAGTAATATTCACTATTCATCAAAAAATGAAAGTTATCCGAAAAGTACCAAAATTTCACCCTAAGCTAATTTCGATATTCCGAATACAAAAATGAAGTCCATTTTGAAAAACAAAATTTCAAAAAGTGGTTATTACTATTCATAATGGCTAGTTTTAGTAATATTTTAATAGCATATCGTTGTTTAGTGAAACTCGATATTGCGTACTACACACGCTATCGAGGAAGGTCGCGATTGTGTGTAATGCAAGGCAAGTCATGGATGCATGTTGTGCAAGCTCCTTTTGGTGTAGTGTACAAAAAAACAAATTAATGAAATTAAAAAGAATATTTTTCATAAAATCTCGGGGTGTTACATTCTACCCCCCTTAAAATGAATTTTTCCCACGAATTTCGTTGGGGTTATAAATGGTTTACTACTCAAAAGTTTCTTTAATAGAAACCGACATCGTAAAAAGGAATACCAAAACCAATATTTAAAAACAAAAGTATGAAACGTAATGGTTACCCAAATAAACTAATCATTGGGTTTACAGCTAGGTGAAAATATGGATATGGAAGAGAAATCTAACCATCATGTTCTGATTGAGAGTGGTAGAGAACATGGCTATGGAAAAGCCAGCAATCACAAAGCCATAAATTTGTGACGATCTGAGGTACTATCTTATTAATCCGATATAAGAGCACTAGGACAACATCTTTGGTTTTCAAGATCATTTCCCTAAAGTTTATTAAATTGGAATTAGAAGAAATACATTTGTGATTTTGGTATAGTATCATTGTTGGTCGTTCTTTGGACAATTTCCACTTCATATCTTAGATAAATGAAGTTGAATTTGTCATTCGTGATGTGTTAGTAGATCATGTGATAAAATGATGGTTCATTCCATCTGTCTCAAACAAAAGGTTAGAAAAGTTATCAAAAAAAACATAAGTCCATCTATAATGATAATAATCATATATGGTTCCTAAAATGGAATTATACTTCATATATCATACTGCTTAATATAATAAAACTAGTTTATACTAAACATGGACTTCTTGTAGGATAGTGGTAGGCAATAAAGGCCAGTCGCACTTCGGTTGTGGGTTCGAATCCCACAGCCTTGTCCAACGCGAGGGGCTGTCTCCCATCCTGCAGGTTGTCCTTTTTCTAAAAAAACATTACTATAACATCCCATAAATAATATCGAAAAAACTTCTATCCTTAAACAATACTAACTTATGTCAAACATAATCCATTCCAATCTTTAGTCTTATCCAAAATAATGTTGTCTATTCTCATATTATAGTGAAAACTATTACCAAAGAGTTCATACATCTAGCATGTTAGTACAATTGTTGATCCCCATATATCATGAGATATGTCTTGTTGGTCACATTCCAAACATTTGATGGCCTTAATCATGTATTCTCTTGAAAAATGAATACCCATTAAATCTTAGTGAAAACATGACTGCTGTCAAAAGTTAACTCTTTTCACATACCAAAACCTCAAACCATGATTTAAATATTTCCTTATATCAGTCATGAGCTTATGAATACTGTCAAACATTTCATTTTTTCCTTATCCCTTCATTATGCACATAGCATCTTTTTTTCCAAAAATATCTCAATCACTTTCCATGGTTACCATTACCGTAAAATTATTGAAAACCACAACAGACCAATACATAAATATTCAAATATTCCACAATACTATATACAACATTATTTTTGAATCCCAATACATAAACACTTAATCATTCCACCACGTCGTTGTCATATTCAACATCGCCAATGGTGATCGCATGTGACTTCCCTTTTCCCTTTTCCTTAAGTGGTTGCTCATGTCGATCATCACTAACCCTTGGATTAGAAAATTTATTAGCATAATTCCCCATTTCCTTGCTCTTGAGGCATTGTAGTGTAGTTGGTTCATTCTGTGTATATCGTCCTTTGTTTTCATCATTAGACATCTTGTTCCCATCATTGCGGCATTCAAATGCCCGATGACCTTCCTTTCCACATTTGAAACATTTACTTGTCCCTTTAAGACAATATCCACCATGCTTCTTTCCACACTTTGAGAATAAGGAAACATTCATCTTTTTTTCACCATTATTCTGAGATTTTTCCTTGAACTCCATCTTTTGTTTCTTGTCAAAACTATGAGATGGATAAGTACCTCCAACTTCTATTTCTATCTTGATAGCACACCAGACAATTTCTTCATAGCTACTGAAGTCTCTTATAGCTAATTCCCTTCGAAGATTTGGTTTTAAGCCACTAAAGAATCGATCAACTTTACTTTCAGGTTGGATGTTAAATCCAGATGGATACCTTTCAAGCCTTGTAAAATTTGCTTCATATATACAAACAGATTCATCATCCTTTTGATTTAGTTCAAGAAACTCTTTATCCATCATTGTTCGAAGAATATGAGGGAAGTACTTATTGAAAAATAATTTCTTGAACTCGACCCATTCCATGGACTCAATTTCATCTCTTTGCCTCATGTTCTTGATATGATTCCACCATTGATCAGCTTCACCCTCCAAAAGATATACTGCTAACATGACTTTATCATGTTCAGAACATTGAAGAACTGAAAATATCTTTTCAGTGGTACTGATCCATTGTTCAGCAACAAGTGGATTAGAAGACCCACTGAAAGATGGTGGACGTTGCCTCATGAAGGAATAAATAGAATATTGTTCCCTTCTCTGCTCATTTGGAAGTCCAGAATGATTCATAGTATGTGTAAGTATAGAAATAAGATTTTGCACTCCATCTCCCATAACATTTGTTTGTTCAGGAGCACAATCATTGCATAGTTCATTGCATTGATCAACACGGTTCCTTTGGGTTCCAGTCATCGTCTAAACCCCAAAAAGAATAGTGTGAGAGGAAAAAATCATGTTATGGAAAACAACACAATAAAGGAGGAGTACCATCAATATCTAGCATCTTGGGTTACCATAATTCTAGTACTATAACCTATACTTATACATAACCTTAGGGACATCCCTAGACATACCTTAGAAATATCTCTAGGGATCTCACTAAAGTTCTTGCATCCTAGTTTCCAAAGGTTGACTAAACCATTCATCTGATACCTACTATATATACCCTAAGCTTGACGTACATGGACATTACATTACTTTTGATGAATACTTAGTACATAACAAAAACACACACACAAGGACTGTAATGTTTTAGTGTCTTTGGATACTCGGAATGTAATTGCCAAGACTATCTCAGTAAGGGTAAACAAAAGAAATATCAATCACATCATATTCATAAGAACATAACATCTTGGAAATCTTAACCTGCGAAAGAGATCAAAATATCATATCATGGGATAAATCATAGTAGTGAAATGTAATACCAATAATCATAACTTATAACATGAAACTTTGTGGCATACACACATAATCATAGAGAATCATTTCTTATTAGTCAAGACTAATTGCCAAGACTATCTTAGTGGACAAAGTCCATTTCTGAACTGAGTTCACTCCTGGTTTCAGTCTTATTTCACTGAACTGGTTTAACCTGCCATTCCAGCCATGTCTATCTCATGAGATATAGAATATTTACCCAATGCATTGGAGGGAGATATAGGTTCCACCCATCTCATAATGATACCATTTTTATGTGTGCCACAAAATCGTAAATCATACATCATTGCATAACCCATGTAACAAAAATGGGACTCTTAAACATCCTGACATCATAAAACAATTCATATAAGATAAAAGAATTCATAAAACTATTTCCATCACAACATAATCAAATCATTGTAATAATAGGGATATAAACAGAACCCTATATTATCTTTCATGGAAAATAATTTTGATAAAACACTTGAACTCCATTCTTGAAAAAAATAACCTTTCTACTACAAAAACATTTTTCCTTTCTTAACATGTCATACAATTTTAAACTAAAATATGTTGATTTAAAATAAAATCGAAAAATTTTAAAGGAAGATTCTTGGAAATAATGTTTTCAAAATCCATTCATGCCGTATAAGTTAAAAAAACATTCTTCTCGTACTTTTGTCTGAAAAGTCAAAAAGTACCTCGTACGAAAAAAGACAAAAGATTCCTTTCATATCTTTTAATAATAACTCACCGAAGGGTAAAATTGGATATTAACTATTGTAGAAGGATATAAATATTACATATTTATGAAAAATGGTTGTAGATGATAAATATTCCCCAGTAAATTCTGAATTATAAACAATCTCGGATAAAAACTGAGATTGCAAGATTTTCCCTTACCTTAGGTCCAATTTGCTTTGTAAGTGTCTGAACCTCCTGTATAATGATTTAAATAATGTTATTGACTTATTCTAGAATCATACTTATTGTTATTATATCATATATGGTCATATTCTTAGTTTCTTATTAGTAATATTTCATTACTACTTTTTATTCGGGTGTTTATTACTTTTTGTTCTTATGTGTGTTTTGTCGAATTAATTCTTATTCTTCTCCTTAGTTTATAGATACCTCATTTCCATAATTGTATTAGTGTAATATATATCATATTAATTCATTCAATTAATTTATATAATCAGTATGAAATGAATATCATGTAGAACGAGTCGCATCACATCCTGGAGATGGTATTCCGTACGTACGCACGAGCAAAGATACCATTCCCATGATCGTGGGACTATTGGACTGTATGTATACTATTTCAGAATCAATATCACTTTAAAATAATCATATATAATTATTATTTACACCATTATACCCATCTAAGTATGGTGGTGGTGGAAAATAGATTACACCACGGCGTAGAGACTGTATTCCGTACGTACGCACGCACGGTGATTTTTTTTCCGTAGGATGGATGGATGGTGAAATAGAGTTGTTTCATACTTATAATAACATATCAGTATATGAGGGATACTGATGTTATTACTTCATATTGAAACAACCTAAGAAGAAGAAGTGGAAGAAGAAATAATGATGAAAGAATCGGTAACGGACATTACCTCTTCTTTGAAGCGCCTCTTTGATTCCTCCTCTTAGGGCAATAAAATTGGTCTTTGAAGAACACCAGGACATCTAGGATGATTCTAGGGAAGTGAATAAAATAATTTGTCAGGGGTTGGCTGAGCTTGAAGGCTCAATGTGGTGTGTGAAAGAGGGGGAGAGGTGGCCTTTTATAATGGATGAGAGGGGCACCATTGGAATAACAAAAAATATTATTTTATTATAAAGAAAAATTCGGTTTTAAATAGCTCCAAATTGATTTATTTCGATGCTAAGGTGGTTAAGTGTTGAAATCCTCTTATCAAATAGAATTTAGACATGTTTAGGTCATTATACTAACCTTATCTTTTAGTTTTAACTCTTAGTTAATTAGATTGACATTTACCATATCACTTTTTATTTTTATATTATATAGTTAATAAACATACCATATACATCCAAGATACCCCCAAGTGGTCCATTAATGATACACCTATCTTGATATAAGTATCATGGCCGAACGGTAGATTTTTATGAATAAAATAACAATCAATAATATAATATTTGTTTTATAAACTATTTTATGTCAATTTTGACACTATTCAATAGTTGATTTTTGTGAACCTCATAACAGAATGATTACTTCGACGAAAGTTAATTAAATCACTCCTAACATGTCATATTAACCTATAAAAATAGTTTAATTCATAAAAAGTCTCACATTACATTTATTTGGGTATTTATAATAACAATTATTCTTATTTTTTACTATTATGATCATTACTGCATCATCATTTTGTCATAAATAAATTAAATTATATAATGTCTAAAAATTATAAATAAAATATAATCATGTAAGAAATCTTATAATATTTCTAATTCATATTTACAATCGAATTTATCTTATGTATAACCTTATATTAAAAATGTTTTAGTAAATAAACATTGATTTTAACTCTTTTAACTCTTCTTTGAAATAAATAATAATAAATGTCCTAATCTAATCCAAGTGGGCCTAAATGGTCATATTTTATTCCTAAGATTATTTTTGATCGAATTACACTTATCCAATAAAAGTAATACATGTGTTAGGTTAATAATAATATCATTTTTACCCTTAATTACCCTATTTACTTTTAACCGTGGTAAAAAATGAAAAAAGTTACTATTCACAAAAATTTATTTTCAACTCATTGAACCACATTTTACTTACTGACATCAACCGTGTCTCTCGTATTTTTGAAATTCCACTCACAGAAGCGGTAAAATTATGTTTTATGAAAAATTCAGTTTCTTTTAACTATCACTTAGTGGTTTCACTATTCATAAAAAAATGAAAGTTTCCAGAAAAATAACAAAAATTTTGCCTAAACTATATTTGATATTATGAACTCAAAAATGATGTCTATTTTTCCAAATTCAAAACAAATCAGTTGCATTAATTAATTTAAAAATTAATTTCCGTCATCAAAACAATTAGCATTTTCTTAAGAGATAATAACTATCAAAAGATTGGCACTTGTTTATATCGGGTTTAAATGTGAAATTACGTCCAATGACCAACATTGTATTAAATTGTAAAAATATATTCTAAATATATTTTAAAGCCACTAAAATTAATCATTTATCACTATTAATTATTTCGATTGAAAAGGTTGTTTTTAATTAAGATATAGTAATATTCACTATTCATAAGAAAATGAAATTTATCTGAAAGGTACCGAAATTTCACCCTATGCTAATTTCGATATGCAAAATCCAAAAATTAATTCCATTTTGAAAAACAAAATTTCAAAAAGTGGTTATTACTATTCATAACGGCTAGTTTTACTAATATTTTAACAGCATATCGTTGTTTAGTGAAACTCGGTATTGCGTACTACACACGCTATCGAGGAAGGTCGTGATTGCGTGTAATGCAAGGCAAGTCAAGGATGCATGTTGTGCAAGCTCCTTTTGGTGTAGCGTACAACACAAGACAATAATGAAATTAAAAAGAATATTTTTCATAAAATCTCGGGGTGTTACATTCAACCCCCCTTAAAAAGAATTTCGCCCTCGAAATTCGTTGGGGTTATAAATGGTTTACTACTCAAATGTTTCTTTAATAGAAACCCACATCGTAAAAAGGAATACCAAAACCAATCTTTAAAAACAAAAGTATGAAATGTAATGGTTACCCAAATAAACTAGTCACTGAGTTTCCACCTAGGTGAAAATATGGATATGGAAGAGAAATCTAACCATCATGTTCTAATGAAGAGTGGTAGAGAACATGGCTAATGGAAAATCCAGAAATCAAAAAGCCATAAATTTGTGACTATCTAAGGTACCATCTGATTAATCCGATATAAGAGCACTAGGAAAACATTTTTGGTTTTTATGATCATTTCCATAAAGTTGATGAAATTGGAATTAGAAGAAATACATTCGTGATTTTGGTATAGTCTCACCGTTGGTCGTTCTTTGGACAATTTCCACTTCATCTCTTAAAGAAATGAAGTTGAATTTTTCATTCATGATGTGTTAGCAGATCATGTGATAGAATGATGGGTCATTCCATCTGTCTCAAACAAAAGTTTAGAAAAGTTATCAAAAAATACACAGGTCCATCTATAGTGAGATTAATCATATATGGTTCCTAAAATGGACTTATACTTCATATATCATACTTCTTAATATAATAAAACTAGTTTCTACTAAACAGGGACTTCCTGTAGGCCAGTGGTAGGCAATAAAGGCCAGTCGCACTTCGGTTGTGGGTTTTATTACCACATCCTTGTCCGACGCGATGAGTTGTTGCCCATCCTGTAGGTTGTCCTTTTTCTAAAACTACATTACTATAACATCCCATAAATAATATCGAAAAAAACATCTATCCTTAAACAATACTAACTTATGTCCAACATAATCCATTCCAATCTTTAGTCTTATCCAAAATAATGTTTTCTATTCTCATATTATAGTGAAAACTATTACCAAGGAGTCCATACAACTAGCATGTTAGTACAATTGTTAATCCCCATATATCATGAGATATGTCTTGTTGGTCTCATTCCAAAAATTCGAAGTCCTTAATCATATATTCTCTTGAAAAATGAATACCCATTAAATCACAGAGAAAACATTAGTGCTATCAAAAGTTAACTCTTTTCACATACCAAAACCTCAAACAATGATTGAACTATTTCCTTATATCAGTCATGAGCTTATGAATACTGTCAAACATTTCATTTTTTCCTTATCCCTTCATTATGTGCATATCATCTTTTTCTTCAAAAATATCTCAATAACTTTCCATGGTTACCGGTACTATAAAATTATTGAAAACCACAATAGACCAATACATAAATATTCCAATATTCCACGATACTATATACAACATTATTTTGGAATCCCATTACATAAACACTTAATCATTCCACCACATCGTTGTCATATTCAACATCTCCAATAGTGATTGCATGTGACTCCCTTTTGTCCTTTTCCATAAGTGGTTTCTAATGTCAATCATCACTAAACCTTGGATTAGGGCATTTATTAGTATAATGCCCCATTTCCTTGCACTTGAAGCATTGAAGTGTAGTAGGTTCATTCTGTGTATCCCTTCCTTTTTTACATCATTATACATCTTCTTCCCATCATTGCGGCATTCAAATGCCTGATGAACTTCATTTCCACATTTGAAACATTTACTTCTCCCTTTAAGACAATCTCAACCACGCTTCTTTCCACACTTTGAGCATAAGGAAACATTCATCCTCTTTTCACCATTATTATGAGATTTTTCCTTGAACTCCATCTTTCGTTTCTTGTCAAAACTATGAGATGGATAAGTAACACCAACTTCCATTTCTACCTTGATAGCACAACGCACAATTTCCTCATAGCTACTGAAGTCTCTTATAGCTAATTCCCTTCGAAGATTTGGTTTTAAGCCACTGATGAATCGATCATCTTTACTTTCAGGTTGGATAATAAATCCAGATGCATACCTTGAAATCCTTGTAAAATTATCTTCGTATATACCAACGGATTCATCATCCTTTTGCTTTATTTCAAGAAACTCCTTCTACATCATTGTTCGAAGAATACGAGGGAAGTACTTATTGAAGAATATGTTCTTGAACTCGTCCCATTACATGGACTCAATTTCATCTCTTTGCCTCGTATTCTTGATAAGATTCCACCATTGATCAGCTTCACCTCCAAATGACATACTGCTAAGTTGAATTTATCATGTTCATAACATTGAATAAATGAATATATCGTTAAAGTGGTACTGATCCATTTTTCACCAACAAGTGGATTAGAAGACCCACTGAAAGAAGGTGGACGTTGCCTTATGAGGGAATAAATAGAATATTGTTCCCTTCTCTGCTCATTTGGAAGTCCAAAATGATTCATAGCATATGTAAGTATAGCAATAAGATTTTTCACTCCATCTCCCATAACATTTGTTTGTTCCGGAGCACAATCATTGCATAGTTCATTGCATTGATCAACACGGTTCCTTCGGGTTCCAGTCATCATCTAAACCCCAAAAAGTATAGTGTGAGAGGCAAAAATCATGCTAGGGAAAACAACACAATAAAGGAGGAGTACCTTCAATATCTAACATCTTGGGTTACCGTAATTCTAGTACTATAACCTATACTTATACTTAACCTTAGGGACATCCCTAGACATACCTTAGAAATATCTCTAGGGATCTCACTAAAGTTCTCTCATCCTAGTTACAAAAGGTTGACTAAACCATTCCTCTGATACCAACTGTAGAGACTCTAAGCTTGATGTACATGGATATTACATTACTTTTCCAGAATACTTAGTACATAACAAAAACACACACACAAGGACCGTAATGGTTTAGTGTCTTTGGAAACTCAGAACGTAATATTCTAATCATGGTGAAAGATCTTCAACATCTCCCATAAAGATCTTCCCTTTTTTCATACCTAAAAACTTTCTTCATATCATGGGGAAAAGAAAACATAAAAGGGTGAGCTCAATTTCTCAGTAAGGGTAAACAAAAGAAATATCAATCATATCATATTCATAAGAACATATCATTTTGGAAATCTTAACATGCAAAAGAGATCATAATATCATAACATGGGATAAATCATAGTAGTGAAATGTAATACCAGTAATCATAACATAAAACATGAAAGTTTGTGGCATACACACATAATCATAGAGAATCATTTCTTATTAGTCAAGACTCATTTCCAAGACTATCTTAGTGGACAAATTCCATTTCTGAACCAAGTTCACTCATCATTTTAGTCATGTTTCACTGAACCGGTTTAACCTGCCATTCCATCCATGTCTATCTCATGAGATATAGAATCTTTACCCAATGCATTGGAGGGATATATAGGTACCACCCATCTCATAATGATACCATTCTTATGTGCCACAAAATCACAAATCATACATCATTTCATAACCCATGTAACAAAAATGGGATTCTTAAACATCATGACATCATAAAACAATTCATATAAGATAAAGGAATTCATAAAAATATTTCCATCACAGCATAATCAAATCCATGTAATAATAGGGATAGAAACAGAACCCTATATTATCATAGATGGAAAATAATTTTGATAAAACACTTGAACTCCATTCTTGAGGAAAATATCCTTTCTACTTCAAAATTTTTTTCCTTTCTTTACATGTCATACAATTTTAAACTAAAAGATGTTGATTAAAAATAAACGTGAAAACCTGTAAAGGAATATTATTGGAAATAATGTTTTCAAAATCCATTCATGCCGTATAAGTTAAAAAACATTCTTCTCGTACTTTTTTCGGAAAAGTCAAAAAGTGCCTCGTATGAAAAACGACAAATGATTCCTTTCATATCATTTACTAAAAACTCACCGAAGGGTAAAATTGGATATAAGATATTGTATAAGGATATAAATATTACATATTTAGGAAACATGGATGTGGATGATAAATATTCCCTAGTAAATTCTGAAGTATAAACAATCTCGGATAAAAACTGAGATTGCGAGATTTTCCCTTACCTTAGGTCTGATTTGCTTCGTAAGTATCCGAACCTCCAGTATAATGATTTAAATAATTTTATTTACTTATTCCAGAATCATACTTGTTGTTATTATATCATATATGTCCATAATCTTAGCTTCTTATTAGTAATATTTCATTACTACTTCTTATTCAGGTGTTTATTACTTTTTGTTCTTATGCATGTTTTGTAGAATAAATTATTATTCTTATTTTTAGGTTATAGATACCTCATTTCCAGAATGGTATTACTGTAATATATATCATATTCATTCATTCAATTCATTTATATAATCATTATGAAATGAAGATCATGTAAAATGAGTCGCATCACATCATGGAGACGGTATTTAGTACGTACGCACGAGCAAAGATATCATTCCCATGATTGTGGGACTGTATTGGACTGTATGTATACTATTTTAGAATCAATATCACTTTAAAATAATCATGTATTGTTATTATTTAAACCATTATACCCATCCAAGTAAGGTGGTGGTGGAAAATAGATTACACCACAGCGTGAAGACGGTATTCCGTACGTGCGCACGCGCGGTGATTTCGTTTTCTGTAGGATAGATAGATGGTGAAATAGAGTTGTTTCATACTTATAATAACATATCAGTATATGAGTGATACTGATGTTATTACTTAATATTGAAACAACCTAAGAATAAAAAGATGAAGATGAAATAAAGATGGAAGAATCAGTAACGGATATTACCTCTTCTTTGAAGCGCCTCTTTGATTACTCCTCTTAGGGCACTCAAATTGTTCTTTGAAGAATACCAGGACCAATAGGATGTTTCTAGGGAAGTGAGGAAGAGAATTTTTCAGTGTTTGTCCGATCTTGAAGGCGCAAAGTCATGTGAGGAATAGGGGAGGAGGTTCCCTTTTATAAGGGAGGAGAGGGGCACCTTTGGAATAACTAAAAATATTATTTTATTATAAAGCCAAATTCGGTTTTAAATATCTCCAAATTGATTTATTTCGAAGATAAGGCGGGTATGGGTCTAAATACTCTCATCCAATATAATTTAGACAAGTTTAGGTCATTATACTAACCATATATTTTAGTTTTAACTCTTAGTTAATTAGATTGACATTTACCATATCATTTTGTATTTTTATATTATATAGTTAATAAACATACCATATACATCCAAGAGACCCCCAAGTAGTCCATTAATGATACACCTATCTTGATATAAGTATCTGGGCCGAACCTATGATTTTTAGGAAAAAAATAACAATCAATAATATAATATTTGTTTTAAAAACTATTTTATGTCAATTTTGACACGATTCAATAGTAGAATTTTGTGAACCTCATAACAGAATTATAACTTCGACCAAAGTTAATTAAATTAATCCTAAAATGTCATATTAACCTATAAAAATATTATAATTCATAAAAAGTCTCAAATTTTATTTATTTTGGTATTTATAATATCAATTATTCTAATTTTTCACTATTATGGTAATTACAGCATCATCATTGTGTCATAAATAAATTAAATTATTTAATGTCTAAAAAATATAAATAAAATATCATTATGTAGTAAATATTATTATATTTATAATAAATATTTACAATTGAATTTATCTTATGTATATCCCTACATTAAAAATGTTTTAGTAAATAATCTTTGATTTTATCTCTTTTAACTCTTCTTTGAATTAAAAAATAATAAATGACCTAATCTAATCCAAGTGGGCCTAAACAGTAATATTTTATTCCTAAGGTTGTTTTTGGTCGAATTACACTTAACCAATAAAATTAGGACATGTGTTAGGGAAATAATAATATCATTTTTACCCTTAATTACCTATTTACTTTTAACCGTGGTAAAAAAAGTAAAAAGATTTTATTAACCAAAAATTATTTTCATGTCATTGAACCACATTTTACTTACTGACATAAACCATGTCTATCGGATTTTTTAAATTCCACTCATAGAAGCTGTAAAATTATGTTTTATGAAAAATTCAGTTTTTTAACTACCACTTAGTGGTTTCACTATTTATCAAAAAAATGAAAGTTTCCAGAAAAATACCAAAAATTAGGCCTAAGCTATATTTTATATTATGAACTCAAAAATGATGTCTATTTTACCAAATTCAAAACATATCAGTTGCATTAATTAATTTAAAAATTAATTCCCGTCATCAAAACCAATAGCATTTTCTAAAGAGATAATAACTATCAAAAGATTGACATTTGTTTATGTCTGGTTTAAATGTGAAATTACATCCAATGACCAACATTGTATTAAATTGTAAAAATATATTCAAAATATACTTTAAAACCACTAAAATTAATCATTTACCACTATTAATTATTACGATTAAAAATATTTTTTTAATTAAAATTTAGAAATATTCACTATTCATCAGAAAATGAAAGTTATCCAAAAAGTACCAAAATTTCACTCTAAGCTAATTTCGATATTAAGAATCCAAAAATGAAGTCCATTTTGAAAAAAAAATTCAAAAAAGTGTTTATTACTTTTCATAAAAGCTAGTTTTAATAATATTTTAACAGCATATCGTTGTTTAGTGAAACTCGGTATTACGTACTATACACGCTATCGAGGAAGGTCGTGATTGCGTGTAATGTAAGGAAGGTCAAGGATGCGTGTTGTGCAAGCTCCTTTTGGTGTAGTGTACAACACAAGACAATAATGAAATTAAAAAGAATATTTTTCATAAAATCTCGGGGTGTTACATTCTACCCCCTGTAAAAGGAATTTCGCCCTCAAAATTCATTGGGGTTATAAATGGTTTACTACTCGAAAGTTTATTTAATAGAAACCCACATCGTAAAAAGGAATACCAAAACCAATATTTAAAAATAAAAGTATGAAACGTAATGTTTACCCAAATAAACTAATCACTGGGTTTCCACCTAGGTGAAAATATGGATATGGAAGAGAAATCTGACCATCATGTTCTGATGGAATGTGGTAGAGAACATGGCTATGGAAAAGCCAACAATTAAAAAGCCATAAATTTGTGAATATCAAAGGTTCCATCTGATTAATCTGATATAAGAGCACTAGGACAACAGTTTTTGTTTTCAAGATCATTTCCCTAAAGTTGATGAAATTGGAATTAGAAGAAATAAATTCATGATTTTGGTATTGTCTCACCGCTGGTCATTCATTGGACAATTTCCACTACATCTATTAAACAAATGAAGTTTAATTTGTCATTCGTGATGTGTTAGTAGATCATGTGATAGAATGATGGGTCATTCCATCTGTCTCAAACAAAAGGTTAGAAAAGTTATCAAAAAATACATAAGTCCGTCTATAGTGAGATTAATCATATATGGTTCATAAAATGGACTTCTACTTCATATATCATACTGATTAATATAATAAAACTAGTTTATACTAAACAGGGACTTCTTGTAGGCTAGTGGTAGGAAATAAAGGCCAGTCGTACTTCGGTTGTGGGTTTGATTACCATAGCCTTGTCCGACGTGATTGGTTGTGGCCCATCCTGCAGGTTGTCATTTTTCTAAAACTACATTACTATAACATCCCATAAATAATATCGAAAAAACATCTATCTTTAAACAACACTAAATTATGTCGAACATAATCCATTCCAATATTTAGTCTTATCCAAAATAATGTTGTCTATTCTCATATTATAATGAAAACTATTACCAACGAGTTCATACAAGTAGCATGTTAGTACAATTGTTGATCCCCATATATCATGAGATATGTCTTGTTGGTAACATTCCAAACATTCGAAGGCCTTAATCATGTATTCTTTTGAAAAATGAATACCCATTAAATCTTAGTGAAAACATGAGTGCTGTCGAAAGTTAACTCTTTTCACATACCAAAACCTCAAACCATGATTTAACTATTTCTTTATATCAGTCATGAGCTTATGAATACTGTCAAACATTTCATTATTTCCATATCCGTTCATTATGTGCATATCATCTTTTTTCCAAAAATATCTCTATCACTTTCCATGGTTACCGGTACCACAAAATTATTGAAAACCACAATAGACCAGTACATAAATATTCCAATATGCCACGATACTATATACATCATTATTTTGGAATCCCATTACATAAACACTTAATCATCCCACCACATCGTTTTCATATTCAAAATCGCCAATGGTGATCGCATGTGACTTCCCTTTGTGCTTTTCCTTAAGTGGTTGCTCATGTCGATCATCACTAACCCTTGGATTTCGACATTTATTAGCATAATGACCAATTTCCTTGCACTTGAAGCATTGAAGTGTAGTAGGTTCATTCTGTGTATCCCTTAATTTGTTTGCATCATTATACATATTCTTCCCATCATTGCGGCATTCAAATGCCCGATGACCTTCCTTTCCACATTTGAAACATTTACTTGTCCCTTTAAGACAATCTATACCATGCTTCTTTCCACACATTGAGCATAAGGAAACATTCATCTTCTTTTCACCATTATTCTGAAATTTTTCCTTGAACTCCATCATTCGTTTCTTGTCAAAACTATGAGATGGATAAGTAACACCAACTTCCATTTCTACCTGGATAGCACAACATAAAATTTCTTCATAGCTACTGAAGTCTCTTATAGCTAATTCCCTTCGAAGATTTGGTTTTAAGCCACTAAAGAGTTGATCAACTTTACTTTCAGGTTGGATGATAAATCCAGATGCATACCTTGCAAGCCTTGTAAAATTTTCTTCGTATATACCAACAGATTCATCATCCTTTTGCTTTAGTTCAAGAAACTCCTTCTCCATCTTTGTTTGAAGAATACGAGGGAATTACTTATTGAAAAATAAGTTCTTGAACTCGTCCCATTCCATGGACTCAATTTCATCTATTTTCCTCGTATTCTTGATAAGATTCCACCATTGATCTGCTTCACCTTCCAAACGATATACTGCTAAGAAGACTTTATCATGTTCAAGACATTGAAGCACTGAAAATATCATTTCAGTGGTACTGATCAATTTTTCAGCAATAAATGGATCAGAAGACCCACTGAAAGAAGGTGGACGTTGCCTCATGAAGGACTCAAAAGAATATTGTTCCTATCTCTAATCATTTGCAAGTCTAGAATGATTCATATATTGTGTAAGTATAGCAATAAGATTTTTCAATCCATCTCCCATAACATTTGTTTGTTCAGGAGGACAATCATTGCATTTTCCATTGTATTGATCAACACGGTTCCTTCGGTTTCCAGCCATCGTCTAAAACCCAAAAAGAATAGTGTGAGAGGAAAAATCATGCTAGGGAAAACAACACAATAAAGGTAGAGTACCTTCAATATCTAACATCTTGGGTTACCGTAATTCTAGTACTATAACCTATACTTATACTTAACCCTAGGTACATCCCTAGACATACCATAAAAATATCGCTAGGGATCTCACTAAAGTTCTCGCATCCATGTTTCCAAAGGATGACTAAACCTTTCCTCTGATACCAACTGTAGAGACCCTAATCTTGACGTACATTGACATTAAATTACTTTTTCGAAATACTTAGTACATAAAAAAAACACACACACAAGGACCATAATGGTTTAGTGTCTTTGGAAACTCGGAACGTAATATTCTAATCATGGTGAAAGATCATCACCATCTCCCATAAAGATCTTCCCTTTTTTTCTTACCTAAAATATTTCTTTATATCATTGGGAAAAGAAAACATAAAAGGGTGAGATCAATTGCTCAGTAAGGGTAAACAAAAGAAATATCAATCACATCATATTCATAAGAACATAACATTTTGGAAATCTTAACCTGCAAAAGAGATCATAATATCCTAACATGGGAAAAATAATAGTAGTGAAATGTAATACCAATAATCATAAATTAAAACATGAAACTTTGTGGAATACACACATAATAATAGAGAATCATTTCTTATTAGTCAAGACTCATTGCCAAGACTATCTTAGTGGACAAAGTCCATTTCTGAACTGAGTTCACTCCTCGTTTCAGTCCTGTTTCACTGAACCGGTTTAACCTGCCGTTCCAGCCATGTCTATCTCATGAGATATAGAATTTTTTCCCAATGCAATGGAGGGAGATATAGGTCCCACCTATCTCATAATGATACCATTCTTACGTGTGCCACAAAATCAGAAATCATACATCATTGCATAACCCATTTAACAAAACTGGGATTCTTAAACATCATGACATCATAAAACAATTGATATAAGATAAAGGAATTAATAAAAATATTTCCATCACAACATAATAAAATCCATGTAATAATATGGATAGAAACAGAACCCTATATTATCTTAGATGGAAAATAATTTTGATAAAACACTTGAACTCCTTTCTTGAGGAAAATATCATTTCTACTTCAAAAACATTTTTCCTTAACATGTCATACAATTTTAAACTAAAAGAAGTTTATTAAAAATAATCTTGAAAACCTTTAAAGGAAGATTCTTGGAAATAATGTATTCAAAATCCATTCAGGCCGTATAATTTAAAAAAAACATTCTTCTCGTACTTTTGTCGGAAAAGTCAAAAAGTACCTCGTACGAAAAACGAAAAAAGATTCCATTCATATCTTATACTAAAAAATTACCGAAGGGTAAAATTGGATATAAACTATTGTTGAAGGATATAAATATTACATATTTAGGAAACATGGATTTGGATGATAAATATCCCTCAGTAAATTCTGAAGTATAAACAATCTCGGATAAAAACTGAGATTGCGAGATTTTCCCTTACCTTAGGTCCGATTTGCTTCGTAAGTGTCTGAACCGCCTGTATAATGATTTAAATAATGTTATTGAATTTTTCAAGAATCATAATTATTGTTATTATATCATATATGGCCATATTTTTAGCTTCTTATTAGTAATATTTCATTACAACTTGTTATTCGGGTGTTTATTACTTTTTGTTCTTATGCGTGTTTTGTCGAATAAATTCTTATTCTTCCCTTTAGGATACAGATACATCATTTACAGAATGGTATTAGTGTAATATATATCATATTAATTCATTAAATTCATTTATATAATCATTATGAAATGAATATCATGTATAAGGAGTCACATCACATCGTGGAGATGGTATTCCGTACGTACGCACGAGTGAAGATATCGTTCCCATGATCATGGGACTATATTGGACTGTATGTATACAATTTCAGAATCAATATCACATTAAAATACACATATGTAGTTATTATTTACACCATTATACCCTTCCATGTAATCTGGTGGTGGAAAATAGATTACACCACGTCGTGGAGATGATATTCCGTACGTACGCACGCGCGGTGATTTCGTTTACCGTAGGATGGATAGATGGTAAAATATAGTTGTTTCATACTTATAATAACATATCAGTATATGATTGATCCTGATGTTATTACTTAATATTGAAACAACCTAATAAGATGAATTGGAAGAAGAAATAAAGATGAAAGAATCGGTAATGGATATTAACTCTTCTTTGAAGTGCCTCTTTGATTTCTATTCTTAGGGCACTCAAATTGGTCATTGAAGAAGACCAGGACCTCTATGATTTATCTAGGGAAGTGAAGAAAAGAATTTTTCAGGGGTTTTCTGAGCTTGAAGGCTCAATGTGGTGTGAGGAAGAGGGGGAGGAGGTGCCCTTTTATAAGGGAGGAGAGGGACACCTTTGGAATAACTAAAAATATTATTTTATTATAAAGCCAAATTCGGTTTTAAATAGCTCCAAATTGATTTATTTCGAAGCTAAGGTGGGGATGGGTCGAAATACTATAATCCAATAGAATTTAGACATGTTTATGTCATTATACTAACCTTATCTTTTAGTTTTAACTATTAGTTAATTAGATTGACATTTACCATATCACTTTGTATTTTTATATTATATAGTTAATAAACATACGATATACATTCAAGAGACCCCCAAGTAGTCCATTAATGATACACCTATCTTGATATAAGTATCTGGGATAAACCTAATATTTTTAGGAATAAAATAACAATCAATAATATAATATTTGTTTTAAAAACTATTTTATGTCAATTTTGACACTATTCAATAGTTGATTTTTGTGAACCTAATAACAGAATTATTACTACGACAAAAGTAAATTAAAACAATCCTAACATGTCATATTTACCTATAAAATAGTGTAATTCAGAAAAAGTCTCAAATTATATTTATTTAGGTATTTATAATATCAATTATTCTAATTTTTCACTATTATTGTAATTACTGCATCATCATTGTGTCATAAATAAATTAAATTATTTAATTTCTAAAAATTATAAATAAAATAAAATTATGTAGGAAATCTTATTATCTTTATAATAAATATTTTCAACCGTATTTATCTTATGTATATTCTTATATTAAAAATGTTTTAGTAAAAAAACATTGATTTTAACACTTTTAACTCTTCTTTGAATTAAATAATAATAAATATCCTAATCTAATCCAAGTGGGATTAAATGGTCATATTTTATTTATACGGTTGTTTTTTGTCGAATTACACTTATCCAATAAAATTAGGACATGTCTTACGGTAATAATAATATCAATTTTACCCTTAATTACCCTATTTACTTTTATCCGTTGTAAAAAAAGTAAAAAGTTACTATTCACCAAAAATTATTTTCATGTCATTGAACCATACTTTACTTACTGACATCAACCATGTTTCTCGGATTTTTGAAATTCCACTCACAGAAGCGGTAAAATTATATTTTATGAAAAATTCAGTTTTTTTAACTACCACTTAGTGGTTTCACTATTCATCAAATAAAATGAATGTTTCCAGAAAAATACCAAAAATTAGGCCTAAGCTATAATTGATATTATGAAATCAAGAATGATGTCTATTTTACCAAATTCAAAACATATCAGTTGCATTAATTAATTTAACAATTTATTCCCGTCGTCAAAACAAATAGTGTTTTCTTAAGAGATAATAACTATCAAAAGATTGACACTTGTTTATGTCTGGTTTAAATGTGAAATTACATCCAATGTCCAAAATTGTATTAAATTGTAAAAATATATTCTAAATATACTTTAAAACCACTAAAATTAATCATTCATCACTATTAATTAATTCGATTAAAAATGTTGTTTTTAATTAAAATTTTGTAATATTCACTATTCATCATAAAATGAAAGTTATCTGAAAAGTACCAAAATTTCACCCTAATCTAATTTCGATATCCTGAATCCAAAAATGATGTCCATTTTGAAAAAAAATTCAATAAGTGGTTATTACTATTAATGACGGCTAGTTTTAATAATATTTTAACAACATATCGTTGTTTAGTGAAACTCGGTATTGCGTACTACACACGCTATCGAGGAAGGTCGTGATTGCGTGTAATGCAAGGAAAATCAAGGATGCATGTTGTGCAAGATCCTGTTGGTGTAGCATACAACACAAGACATTAATGAAATTAAAAAGATATTTTTTCATAAAATCCCGGGGTGTTACATTCAACCCCCCTTAAAATGAATTTTTCCCTCGAAATTCGTTGGGGTTATAAATGGTTTACTACTCAAAAGTTTCTTTAATAGAAACCCACGTCGTAAAATGAATACCAAAACCAATCTTTAAAAACAAAAGTATGAAACGTAACGGTTACCCAAAAAAACTAATCACTGGGTTTCCACCTAGGTGAAAAAATGGATATGGAAGAGAAATCTAACCATCATGTTCTGATGGAGAGTGGTAGAGAACATGGATATGGAAAATCCAGCAATCAAAAAGCCATAAATTTGTGACTATCTAAGGTACCATCTGATTAATCCGATATAATATAACTAGGACAACATTTTTGGTTTTCAAGATCATTTCCCTAAAGTTGATGAAATTGGAATTAGAAGAAATACATTGGTGATTTTGGTATAGTCTCACCGTTGGTTCTTCTTTGGAAAATTTCCACTTCATATCTTAAATAAATGATGTTGAATTTGTCATTCGTGACGTGTTAGCAGATCATGTGATAGAATGATGGGTCATTCCATCTGTCTGAAACAAGTGGTTAGAAATGTTATCAAAAAATACATAAGTCCATCTATAGTGAGATTAATCATATATGGTTTCTAAAATGAACTTATACTTCATATATCATACTGATTAATATAATAAAACTAGTTTATACTAAACAGGGACTTCATATAGGCCAGTGGTAGGCAATAAAGGCCAGTCGCAACTCGGTTGTGGGTTCGATTACCACATCCTTTTCTGATGTGATGGGTTGTCGCCCATCCTGCAGGTTGTACTTTTTAGAAAACTACATTACCATAACATCCCATAAATAATATTGAAAAACATCTATCCTTAAACAATACTAACTTATGTCCAACATAATCCATTCCAATCTTTAGTCTTATCCAAAATAATGTTGTCTACTCTCATATTATAGTGAAAACTATTACCAAGGAGTTCATACAACTAGCATGTTAGTAAAATTGTTGATCCCCATATATCTTGAGATATGTCTTGTTGGTCACATTCCAAAAATTCGAAGGCCTTAATCATGTATTCTCTTGAAAAATGAATACCCATTAAATCTTAGTGAAAACATGAGTTCTGTCAAAAGTTAACTCTTTTCACAAACCATAACCTCAAACCATGATTTAACTATTTCTTTATATTAGTCATGAGCTTATGAATACTTTCAAACATTTCATTTTTTCTTTATCCCTTCATTATGCGCATATCATCTTTTTTTCCAAAAATATATCTATCACATTCTGTGGTTACCGATACCATAAAATTATTGAA
This sequence comes from Viscum album, assembly GCA_963277665.1. NCBI lineage: Eukaryota > Viridiplantae > Streptophyta > Magnoliopsida > Santalales > Viscaceae > Viscum > Viscum album. The sequence goes on along the minus strand of CAUJRU010003291.1, from coordinate 26,665 downwards.
AACCACAATATACCAATACATAAATATTTCAATATTCCATGATATTATATACAACATTGTTTTAGAATCCCAATACATAAACACTTAATCATTCCACCACATCGTTGTCATATTCAACATCTCCAATGGTGATCACATGTGACTTCCCTTTTTCCTTTTCCTTAAGTGGTTGCTCATGTCGATCATCACTAACCCTTAGTTTAGGGCATTTATTAGTATAATACCCCATTTCCTTTCACTTGAAGCATTGATTTGTAGAAGGTTAATTCTGGGTATCCCTTCATTTGTTTGCATCATTATACATCTTCTTCCCATCATTGCGGCATTCAAATGCCCAATGACCTTCCTTTCCACATTTGAAACATTTAATTTTCCCTTTAAGAAAATCTCCACCATGCTTCTATCCACACTTTCAGCATAAGGGAACATTCATCTTCTTTTCACCATTATTCTGAGATTTTTCCTCGAACTACATCTTTTGTTTCTTGTCAAAACTATGAAATGGATAAGTAACACCAACTTCCATTTCTACCTTGATAGCACAATGCACAATTTCTTCATAGCTACTAAAGTCTCTTATAGCTAATTCCCTTCGAAGATTTGGTATTAAGCCACTGAAGAATTGATCAACTTAAATTTCATGTTGGATGATAAATACAGATGCATACCTTGAAAGCCTTGTAAAATTTGCTTCGTATATACCAATAGATTCATCATCATTTTTCTTTAGTTCAAGAAACTCCTTCTCCATATTTTTTTAAAGAATACAAGGGAATTACTTATTGAAAAATAAGTTATTGAACTCATCCCATTCCATGGACTCAATTTCATCTCTTTGCCTCGTATTCTTGATAGGATTCCACCATTGATCAGCTTCACCTTCCAAACAATATACTGCTAAGATGAATTTATCATGTTTAGAACATTGATGAACTGAAAATATCTGTTCAGTGGTACTGATCCATTGAAGTATATCAATAAGATTTTGCACTCCATCTCCCATAACATTTGTTTGTTCAGGAGGACAATAATTACATTGTCCATTGCATTGATCAACACGGTTCCTTCGGGTTCCATCCATTGTCTAAAACCCAAAAAGAATAGTGTGAGAGGAAAAAATCATGCTAGGGAAAACAACACAATAACGGAGGAGTACCTTCAATATCTAACATCTTGGGTTACTGTAATTCTAGTACTATAACCTATACTTATACTTAACCTTAGAGACATCCCTAGACATACCATAGAAATATCTCTAGGGATCTCACTAAAGTTCTCGCATCCTAGTCTCCAAAGGTTGACTAAACCTTTCCTCTGATACCAACTGTAGAGACCCTAAGCTTGACGTACATGGACATTACATTACATTTGCGGAATACTTAGTACATAACAAAAACAAACACTCAAGGACCGTAATGGTTTAGTCATGAGCTTATGAATACTGTCAAACATTTCATTTTTTCCTTATCCCTTCATTATGCACATATCATATTTTTTTCTAAAAATATCTCTATCACATTCCGTGGTTACCGGTACCATAAAATTATTGAAAACCACAATATACCAATACATAAATATTTCAATATTCCATGATACTATATACAACATTATTTTGGAATCCCAATACATAAACACTTAATCATTCCACCACATCGTTGTCATATTCAACATCGCCAATGGTGATCGCATGTGACTTCCCTTTTTCCTTTGCCTTAAGTGGTTGCTCATGTCGATCATCACTTACCCTTGGATTAGGGAATTTATTAGCATAATGCCCCATTTCCTTGCACATGAAGAATTGATGTGTAGAAGGTTCATACTGTGTATCCCTTCCTTTGTTTGCATCATTATACATCTTCTTCCCATCATTGCGGAATTCAAATGCCTGATGACCTTCCATTCAAAATTTGAAACATTTACTTGTCCCTTTAAGACAATATCCACCATGCTTCTTTCCACACTTTGAGCATAATGAAACATTCATCTTCTTTTCACCATTATTCTGAGATTTTTCCTTGAACTCCATCGTTCGTTTCTTGTCAAAACTATGAAATGGATAAGTAACACCAACTTCCATTTCTACCTTGATAGCACAATTCAAAATTTCTACATAGCTACTGAAGTCACTTATAGCTAATTCCCTTCAAAGATTTGGTATTAAGCCACTGAAGAATTGATCAACTTTACTTTCATGTTGGATGATAAATCCAGATGCATACCTTGCAAGCCTTGTAAAATTTGCTTCGTATATACCAACAGATTCATCATCATTTTTCTTTAGTTCAAGAAAATCCTTCACCATCTATGTTCGAAGAATACAAGGGAATTACATATTGAAAAATAAGTTCTTTAACTCGTCCCATTCCATGGACACAATTTCATCTCTTTTCCTCGTATTCTTTATAGTATTCCACCATTGATCAGCTTCACCTTCCAAACAATATACTAATAAGATGACTTTATCATGTTTAGAACATTGAAGAACTGAAAATATCTTTTCAGTGGTACTGATCCTTTGTTCAGCAACATGTGGATCAGAAGACCCACTGAAATAAGGTGGACGTTTCCTCATGAAGGACTCAATAGAATATTGTTCCCTTCTCTACTCATTTGGAAGTCTATAATGATTCATAGCTTGTGTAAGTATAGCAGTAAGATTTTGCACTCCATCTCCCATAACATTTGTTTGTTTAGGAGGACAATCATTAGATTGTCCATTGCATTGATCAACATGGTTCATTCGGGTTCCATCCATCGTCTAAAACCCAAAAAGAATACTGTGAGAGGAAAAAATCATGCTAGGGAAAACAACACAATAACAGAGGAGTAACTTCAATATCTAACATCTTGGGTTACCGTAATTCTAGTACTATAACCTATACATATACTTAACCTTAGGTACATCCCTATATATACCTTAGAAATATCTCTAGGGATCTCACTAAAGTTCTCGCATCCTAGTTTCCAAAGGTTGACTAAACATTTCCTCTAATACCGACATTAGAGACCCTAATCTTGACGTACATGGACATTACATTACATTTTCATAATACTTAGTACATAAGAAAAACACACACACAAGGTCTGTAATGCTTTAGTGTCATTGGAAACTCGGAACGTAATCTTCTAATCATGGTGAAAGATCTTCAACATCACCCATAAAGATCTTCCCTTTTTTTCTTACCTAAAATCTATCTTTATATCATGGCGAAAGAAAACATAAAAGGGTGAGCTCAATTTCTCAGTAAGGGTAAACAAAAGAAATATCAATCACATCATATTCATAAGAACATAACATTTTGGAAATCATAACCTGCAAAAGAGATCATAATATCATAACATGGGATAAATCATAGTATTGAAATGTAATACCAATAATCATAACATAAAACATGAAACGTTGTGTCATACACACATAATCATATATAATCATTTCTTATTATTTAAGACTCATTTCCAAGACTATCTTAGTGGACAAAGTCCATTTCTGAACCAAGTTCACTCCTCGTTTTAGTCCTGTTTCACTAAACCGGTTTAACCTTCCATTCTAGCCGTGTCTATCTCATGAGATATAGAATCTTTACCCAATGCATTTGAGGGAGATATAGGTCGCACACATCTCATAATGATACCATTCTTATGTGTGCCACAAAATCATAAATCATACATCATTGCATAACCCATGTAACAAAAATGGGATTCTTAAACATCATGACATTATAAAACAATTCATATAAGATAAAGGAATTCATAAAAATATTTCCATCACAACATAATCAAATCCATCTTATAATAGGGATAGAAACAGAACCCTATATTATCTTAGATGGCTAATAATTTTGATAAAACACTTGAACTCCATTCTTGAGGAAAATATCCGTTCTACTTCAAAAACATTTTTCCTTTCTTGAAATGTCATACAATTTTCTACTAAAAGAAGTTGATTAAAAATAAACTTGAAAACCTATAAAATAATATTCTTGGGAATAATGTTTTCAAAATCCATTCATGCCGTATAAGATAAAAAAACATTCTCCTCGTACTTTTTTCGAAAAAGTCAAAAAGTACCCTGTATGAAAAACGACAAAACATTCCTTTCTTATCTTTTACTAAAAACTCACCGAAGGCTAAAATTGGATATAAACTATTTTATAAGGATATAGATATTACATATTTAGGAAACATGTAATTGGATGATAAATATTCCCTAATAAATTCGGAAGTATAAACAGTCTCAGATAAAAACTGAGATTGCGAGATTTTCCCTTACCTTAGGTCTGATTTGCTTCGTAAGTGTTCGAACCTCCTGTATAATGATTTAAATAATGTTATTGACTTATTCCAGAATCATACTTATTGTTATTATATCATATATGTCCATATTCTTAGCTTCTTATTAGTAATATTTCATTATTACTTGTTATTCGGGTGTTTATTACTTTTTGTTCTTATGCGTGTTTTGTCGAATAAATTCTTATTCTTCTCTTTAGGTTATAGATACCTCATTTCCAGAATGGTATTAGTGTAATATATATTATATTCATTCATTCAATTCATTTATATAATCATTATGAAATTAAGATCATGTAGAACGAGTCGCATCACATCGTGGAGACGGCATTCTGTGCGTACGCACGAGTGAAGATATCATGCCCATGATCGTGGGACTATATTGGATTGTATGTATACTATATCAGAATCAATATAACTTTAAAATAATCATATATAGTTATTATTTACACCATTATACCAATCCATGTAAGGTGGTCATGGAAAATAGATTACACCACGACGTGTAGACGGTATTCCGTACTTACGCACGTGTGGTGATTTCATTTTTCGTAGGATGGATAGATGGTGAAATAGAGTTGTTTCATACATATAATAACATATAAATATATGAGTGATACTGATGTTATTACTTAATATTGAAACAACCTAAGGAGAATAAGTGGAAGAAGAAACAAAGATGAAAGAATCGGTAACGGACATTACCTCTTCTTTGAAGCGCCTCTTTGATTCCTCCTCTTAGGGCAGTCAAATTGATCTTTGAAGAATATCAGGACCTCTAGGATGTTTCTAGAGAAGTGAAGAAGATAATTTGTCAGGGGTTGTCCGAGCTTGAAGGCTCAAAGTGGTGTGAGGAAGAGGGGGAGGAGGTGCCCTTTTATAAGGGAGGAGAGGGGCACCTTTGGAATAACAAAAAATATTATTTTATTATAAAGACAAATTCGGTTTTAAATAGCTCCAAATTGATCTATTTAGAAGATAAGGTTGGGAAGGGTATAAATCCTCTCATACAATTGAATTTAGACAAGTTTAGGTCATTATAATAACCTTATCATTTAGTTTTAACTCTTAGTTAATTAGATTGACATTTACCATATCACTTTTTTTTAATATTATATAGATAATATACATACCATATACATCCAAGAAACCCCAAAGTGGTCCATTAATTATTCAACTATCTTTATATAATTATCATGGCCGAATGTAAGATTTTTATGAATAAAATAACAATCAATAATATAATATTTGTTTTAAAAACTATTTTATGTCACTTTTGACACTATTCAATAGTTTATTTTTTTGAACCTCGTAACAGAATTATTACTTCGACCAAAGTTAATTAAATCAATACTAAGATGTCATATTAACCTATAAAAATAGTTTAATTCATAATAATTCTCAAATTATATTTATTTGGGTATTTATAATATCAATTATTCTAATTTTTCACTATTATGGTAATTACTGCATCATCATTGTGTCATAAATATATTAAATTATTTAATGTCTAAAAAATATAAATAAAATATAATTATGTAGGAAATCTGATTATATTTATAATTCATATTTACAATAGAATTTATCTTATGTATATCCCTATATTAAAAATGTTTTAGTAAATAAACTTTGATTTTAACTCTTTTAACTCTTCTTTGAATTAAATAATAATAAATGTCCTAATCTAATCCAAGTGGGCCTAAATGGTCATATTTTATTCCAAAGGTTGTTTTTTGTCGAATTACCCTTATCCAATAAAATTAGGACATGTTTTAGGGTAATAATAATATCATTTCTACCCTTAATTACCCTATTTACTTTTAACCGTGGTAAAAAAAGTAAAAAGTTACTATTCACCAAACATTATTTTCATGTCATTGAACCACATTTTATTTATAGAAATAAACTGTGTCTCTCATTTTTTTTAAATTCCACTCACTGAAGCAGTAAAATTATGTTTTATGAAAAATTCAATTTTTTAACTACCACTTAGTGATTTCACTATTCATCAAAAAAATGAAAGTTTCCAGAAAAATACCAGAAATTAGGCCTAAGCTATATTTGATATTATGACCTCAAAAATGATGTCTATATTAAGAAATTCAATACATATCAGTTGCATTAATTAATTTAAATATTAATTTCCGTCGTCAAAACAAATAGCGTTTTCTTAAGATATAATAACTATCAAAATATTGACACTTGTTTATGTCTAGTTTAAATGTGAAATTACATCCAATGACCAACATTATATTAAATTGTAAAAATAAATTCTAAATATACTTTAAACCACTAAAATTAATAATTTATCACTATTAATTATTTTGATTAAAAACATTCTTTTTAATTAAAATTTGGTAATTTTCACTATTCATCAGAAAATGAAAGTTATCCGAAAAGTACCAAAATTTCACCCTAAGCTAATTTCGATATTCCGAATCCAAAAATGAAGTCCATTTTGAAAGAAAAAATTCAATAATTGGTTATTACTATTTATAACGGCTAGTTTTAATAATATTTTAACAGCATATCGTTGTTTAGTGAAACTCGGTATTGTGTACTACACAGGCTATCGAGAAAAATGTCGCGATTGCATGTAATACAAGGCAAGTCAAGGATGCGTGTTGTGAAAGATCCTTTTGGTGTAGCTTATAACATAGGACATTAATGAAATTAAAAAGAATATTTTTCATAAAATCTCGGGGTGTTACATTCTACCCCCCTTAAAATGAATTTCGCCCTCGAAATTCGTTGGGGTTGTAAATGGTTTACTACTCGAAAGTTTCTTTAATAGAAACCCACATCGTAAAAAGGAATACCAAAACCAATATTTAAAAACAGAAGAATGAAATGTAACTGATACCCAAATAAACTAATCACTGGGTTTCCACCTAGGTGAAAATATGGATATGGAAGAGAAATCTAACCATCATGTTCTGATGGAGAGTGTTAGAGAACATGGCTATGGAAAAGCCAGCAATCACAAAGCCATAAATTTGTGACTACTTAAGGTACCATCTAATTAATCCGATATAAGAGCACTAGGTCAAAATTTTTGGTTTTCAAGATCATTTCCCTAAAGTTGATGAAATTGGAATTAGAAGAAATACATTCGTGATTTTGGTATAGTCTCACTGTCGGTCGTCATTTGGACAATTTCCACATCATCTCTTAAAGAAATGAAGTTGAATTTGTCATTCGTGATGTGTTAGAAGATCATGTGATAGAATGATGGGTCATTCCTTCTGTCTTAAACAAAATGATAGAAATGTTATCAAAAAATACATAAGTCCATCTATAGTGAGATTAATCATATATGGTTCCTAAAATGGACTTATACTTCATATATCATACTGCTTAATATAATAAAACTAGTTTATACTAAACTGGGACTTCCTGTAGGCCAGTGGTAGGCAATAAAGGCCAGACGCACTTCGATTGTGGGTTCGATTCCCACAGCCTTGTCCGACGCGATGGGCTGTCGCCCATCCAGCAGGTTGTCCTTTTTCTAAAACTACATTACTATAACATCCCATAAATAGTATCAAAAAAAACATCTATCCTTAAACAATACTAACTTATGTAAAACATAATCCATTCCAATCTTTTGTCGTATCCAAAAAAATGTTGTCTATTCTCATATTATAGTGAAAACTATTACCAAGGAGTTTATACAACTAGCATGTTATTACAATTGTTGATCCCCATATACCATGAGATATGTCTTGTTGGTCACATTCCAAACATTTAAAGGACTTAATCATGTATTCTCTTGAAAAATTAATACCCATTAAATCGTAGTGAAAACATGAGTTCTGCCAAAAGTTAACTCTTTTCACATACCAAAACCTCAAACCATGATTTAACTATTTCCTTATATTAGTCATGAGCTTATGAATACTGTTAAACATTTCATTTTTTCCTTATCCCTTCATTATGCGCATATCATCTTTTTTTCCAAAAATATCTCAATCACTTTCCATAGTTACCAGTACCATAAAATTATTGAAAACCACAATAGACCAATACATAAATATTTCAATATTCCACGAGGGAAGAATACGAGGGAAGTACTTATTGAAAAATATGTTCTTGAACTTGTCCCATTCCATAGACTCAATTTCATCTCTTTGCCTCGTATTCTTGATAAGATTCCACAATTGATCAGCTTCACCTTCCCAATGATATACTAATAATATGACTTTATCATGTTCATAACATTGAAGAACTGAAAATATCTTTTCAGTGGTACTGATCCATTGTTCAGCAACAAATGGATCAGAAGACCCACTGAAAGAAGGTGGACGTTGCCTCATGAAGGACTCAATAGAATATTGTTCCCTTACCTTCTCATTTGGAAGTCCAGAATGATTCATAGCTTATGTAGATATAGCAATATGATTTTGCACTCCATCTCCCGTAGCATTTGATTTTTGAGGAGTACAATCATTGCATTGTCCATTTCATTGATCAACGTGGTTCCTTTGGGTTCCAGCCATCGTCTAAAACCCAAAAAGAATAGTGTGAGGAAAAAATCATGCTAGGGAAAGCAACACAATAATGTAGGAGTACCTTCAATATCTATCATCTTGGGTTACCGTAATTCTAGTACTACAGCCTATACTTATACTTTACCTTAGGGACATCCCTAGACATAACTTAAAAATATCTCAAGGGATCTCACTAAAGTTCTTGCATCCTAGTTTCCAAAGGTTGACTAAACCTTTCCTCTGATACCAACTGTAGAGACCCTAAGATTGATGTACATGTACATTACATTACTTTTGCGAAATACGTAGTACATAAGAAAAACCCACACATAAGGATCGTAATGGTTTAGTGTCTTTGGAAACTCGGAACATAATCTTCTAATCATAGTGAAAGATCTTCAACATCTCCCATAAAGATCTTCCCTTTTTTCTTACCTAAAATCATTCTTTATATCATGGGATAATAAAACATAAAAGGGTGAGCTCAATTTCTCAGTAAAGGTAAACAAAAGAAATATCAATCACATCATATTCAGAAGAACAAAACTTTTTGGAAATCATAACCTGAAAAAGAGATCATAATATCATAACATGGGATAAATCATAGTAGTTAAATGTAATACCAATAATCATAACCTAAAACATGAAACATTGTGTAATACACAAATAATAATAGAGAATCATTTCTTATTAGTCAAGACTCATTGCCAAGGCTATCTTAGTGGACAAAGTCCATTTCTGAACCGAGTTCACTCCTTGTTTCAGTCATATTTCACTGAACCTGTTTAACCTGCCGTTCCAGCCATTTCTTTCTCATGATATATAGAATCTTTACCCAATGCATTGGAGGGAGATATAGGTCCCACCCATCTCATAATGATACCATTCTAATGTGTGCCACAAAATCATAAATCATACATCATTGTATAACCCATGTAACAAAAATGGGATTCATAAACATCATGACATCATAAAAAAATTGATATAAGATAAAGGAATTTATAAAAATATTTCCATCACAACATAATCAAATCCATGTAATAATAGGGATAGAAACAGAACCTTATATTATCTTAGATGGAAAATAATTTTGATAAAACACTTGAACTCCTTTCTTTCGGAAAATATCATTTCTACTTCAAAAACATTTTTCCTTTCTTAACATGTCATACAATTTTAAACTAAAAGAAGTTGATTAAAAATAAACTTGAAATCATTTAAAGGAAGATTCTTAGAAATAATTTTTTCAAAATCCATTCATTCCGTATAAGTTAAAAAAACATTCTTCTCGTACTTTTGTCGGAAAAGTAAAAAAGTACCTCGTACGAAAAATGACAAAAGATTCCATTCATATCTTATACTAAAAACTCACCGAAGGGTAAAATAGGATATAAACTATTGTTGAAGGATATAAATATTACATATTTGGGAAACATGGTTGTGGATGATAATGATTCCCCTGTAAATTCTGAAGTATAAATAATCTCGGATAAAAACTGAGATTGCGAGATTTTCCCGTACCTTAGGTCCGATTTGCTTCGTAAGTGTCTGAACCGCCAGTATAATGATTTGAATAATGTTATTCAATTATTCCAGAATAATACTTGTTGTTATTATATCATATAAGGCCATATTCATAGCTTCTTATTAGTAAAATTTCATTACTACTTGTTCTTTGGGTGTTTATTAGTTTTTGTTCTTATGCGTGTTTTGTCGAATAAATTATTATTATTATCTTTAGGTTATAGATAACTCATTTCCAGAATGGTATTAGTGTAATATATATCATATTCATTCATTCAATTCATTTATATAATAATTATGAAATGATTATCATGTAGAACGAGTCGCATCACATCGTGGAGACGGTATTCCGTACGTACGCATTAGCGAAGATATCGTTCCCATGATCATGGGACTGTATTGGACTGTATGTATACTATATCAGAATCAATATCACATTAAAATAATCATATATAGTTATTATTTACACCATTAAACCCATCCATGTAAGGTGGTGGTGGAAAATAGATTACAGCACAGCGTGGAGATGGTATTCTGTACGTACGCACACGCGGTGATTTTGTTTTCCGTAGGATGGATAGATGGTGAAATAGAGTTGTTTCATACTTATAATAACATATTAGTATATTATTTATACTGATTTTATTACTTAATATTGAATCAACCTAAGAAGAAGATGTGGAAGAAGAAATAAAGATGAAAGAATCGGTAACGGATATTACCTCTTCTTTGAAGCGCCTCTTTGATTCCTCCTCTTAGGGCACTCAAATTGGTCTCTGAAGAAGACCAGGACCTCTAGGATTTATCTAGGGAAGTGAAGAAGAGAATTTTTTAGGGGTTGGCTGAGCATGAAGGATCAATGTGGTGTGAGGAACAGGGGGAGGAGGTGCCCTTTTATCAGGGAGGAGACGGGCACCTTTGGAATAACTAGAAATATTATTTTATTATAAAGCCAAATTCGGTTTTAAATAGCTCTAAATTTATTTATTTCGATGCTAAGGTGGGGATGGGTCTAAATCCTCTCATCCAATAGAATTTAGACAAGTTTTGGTCATTATACTAACCTTATCTTTTAGTTTTAACTCTTAGTTAATTAGATTGACATTTACTATATCACTTTGTATTTTTATATTATATAGTTAATAAACATACCATATACATCCAAGAGACCACCAAGTGGTCCATTAATGATACAAATATCTTGATATAAGTATCTTTGCCGAACATAAGAATTTTAGGAATAAAATAACAATCAATAATATAATATTTGTTTTAATAACTATTCTATGTCAATTTTGACAATATTCAAAAGTTGATTTCTGTGAACCTCATAACAGAATTATTACTACAACAAAAGTTAATTAAATAAATCCTAACATGTCATATTATCCTATTAAAATAGTGTAATTCATAAAAAATCTAAAATTATATTTATTTGGGTATATATAATATCAATTATTCTAATTGTTCACTATTATGGTAATTACTACATCATCATTGTGTCATAAATAAATTAAATTATTTAATGTCTAAAAATTATAAATAAAATAAAATTTTTTATGAAATATTATTATCTTTATAATACATATTTACAATCGTATTTATCTTATGTATATTCATATATTAAAAATGTTTTAGTAAATAAAATTTGATTTTAACACTTTTAACTCTTCTTTAAATTAAATAATAATAAATGTCCTAATCTAATCCAAGTGGGCCTAAATGGTCATATTTTATTTCTAAGGTTGTTTTTGGTCGAATCAAACCTATCCAATAAAACTAGGACATGTGTTAGGGTAATAATAATATAATTTTTACCCTTAATTACCCTATTTACTTTTAACAGTGGTAAAAAAAGTAAAAAGTTACAATTCACCAAAAATTATTTTCATGCCATTGAACCATATTTTACTTACTGACATCAACCATGTTTCTTGGATATTTTAAATTCCACTCGCAAAAGTGGTAAAATTATGTTTTATGAAAAATTCATCTTTTTTAACTACCACTCAGTGGTTTCACTATTCATCAAAAAAATGAATGTTTCCAGAAATATACAAAAAATTAGGCCTACACTATATTTGATATTATGAAATAAAAAATGATGTCTATTTTACCAAATTCATAACATATCAGTTGCATTAATTAATTTAAAAATTAATTCCCGTCGACAAAACAAATAGCGTTTTCTTAAGAGATAATAACTATCAAAAGATTGACACTTGTTTATGTCTGGTTTAAATGTGAAATTACATCCAATGACCAACATTGTATTAAATTGTAAAAATATATTCTAAATATACTTTAAAACCTCTAAAATTAATCATTTATCACTATTAATTATTTCGATTAAAAGGGTTGTTTTTTATTAAAATTTAGTAATATTCATTATTCATCAGAAAATGAAAGTTATCCGAAAAGTACCAAAATTTCACCCTAAGATAATTTCAATATTCCGAATCCAAAAATGAAGTCCATTTTGAAAAAAAAATTTAAAAAGTTGTTATTACTATTCATAATGGCTAGTTTTAATAATATTTTAACAGCATATCGCTGTTTAGTGAAACTCAGTATTGCGTACCACACACGCTATCGAGGAAGGTCGTGATTGTGTGTAATGCAAGGAAAGTCAAGGATGCATGTTGTGCAAGATCCTTTTGGTGTATCATAAAACACAAGACATTAATGAAATTAAAAAGAATATTTTTCATAAAATCTCGGGGTGTTACATTCTACCCCCCTGAAAATGAATTTCGCCCTCGAAATTAATTGGGGTTATAAATAGTTTACTACTCGAAAGTTTCTTTAATAGAAACCCACATTTTAAAAAGGAATACCAAAACCAATCATTAAAGACAAAAGTATGAAACTTAATGGTTACCCAAATAAACTAATCACTGGGTTTCCACCTAGGTGAAAATATTGATATGGAAGAGAAATCTAACCATCATGTTCTGATGGAGAGTGGTAGAGAACAAGGATATGGAAAAGCCAGCAATCACAAAGCCATAAATTTGTGACTTTCTAAGGTACCATCTAATTAATCCGATATAAGAGCACTAGGAAAACATTTTTGGTTTTCAAGATCATTTCCCTAAAGTTCATGAAATTGGAATTAGAAGAAATACATTCGTGATTTTGGTATAGTCTCACCGTTGGTTCTTCTTTGGAAAATTTCCAATTCATCTCTTAATGAAATGATGTTGAATTTTTCATTCATGATGTGTTAGCAGATCATGTGATAGAATGATGGGTCATTCCATCTATCTCAAACAAAAGGTTAAAAACGTTATCAAAAAACACAGAAGTCCATATATAGTGAGATTAATCATATAAGGTTCCTAAAATGGACTTATACTTCATATATCAAACTGATTAATATAATAAAACTAGTTTATACTAAACAGGGACTTCATGTAGGCTAGTGGTAGGCAATAAAGGCCAGTCACACTTCGGTTGTGGTTTCGATTACCACATCCTTGTCCGACACAATGGGCTGTCGCCCATCCTGCAGTTTGTCCTTTTTCTAAAACTACATTACTATAACATCCCATAAATAATATTGAAAAAATATCTATCCTTAAACAATACTAACTTATGTCCAACATAATCCATTCCAATCTTTAGTCTTATCCAAAATAATGTTGTCTATTCTCATATTATAGTGAAAACTATTACCAATGAGTTTATACAACTAGCATGTTAGTAAAATTGTTGATCCCCATATATCTTGAGATATGTCTTGTTGGTCACATTCCAAACATTCGAAGGCCTTAATCATGTATTCTCTTGAAAAATGAATACCCATTAAATCGCAGTGAAAACATGAGTGCTGTCAAAAGTTAACTCTTTTCACATACCAAAACCTCAAACCATGATTTAACTATTTCTTTATATTAGTCATGAGCTTATGAATACTGTCAAACATTTCATTTTTTCCTTATCCCTTCATTATGCGCATATCATATTTTTTTCCAAAAATATCTCTATCACATTCTGTGGTTACCGGTACCATAAATTTATTGAAAAGCACAATAGACCAATACATAAATATTTCAATATTCCATGATACTATATACAACATTATTTTGGAATCCCAATACATAAACACTTAATCATTCCACCACATCGTTGTCATATTCCACATATCCAATGGTGATCGCATGTGACTTCCCTTTGTTCTTTGCCTTAAGTGGTTGCTCATGTCAATCATCACTAACCCTTAGATTAGGGCATTTATTAGCATAATGCCCCATTTCCTTGCACTTGAAGTATTGATGCGTAGAAGGTTCATTCTGTGTTTCCCCTCCTTTGTTTGCATCATTATTCATCTTCTTCCCATCATTGCGGAATTCAAATGCCTGATGACCTTACTTTCCACATTTGAAACATTTACATTTCCCTTTATGATAATGTCCACCATGCTTCTTTCGTCACTTTCAGCATAAGGGAACATTCATATTCTTTTCACCATTATTCTGAGATTTTTCCTCGAACTCCATCTTTCATTTATTGTCAAAACTATGAAATGGATAAGTAACACCAACTTCCATTTCTATCTTGATAGCACAATGCACAAGTTCTTCATAGCTACTGAAGTCTCTTATAGCTAATGACCTTCGATGATTTAGTATTAAGCCACTGAAGAATTGATCGGCATTACTTTCATGTTGGATGATAAATCCATATGCATACCTTGCAAGACTTGTAAAATTTGCTTCGTATATACCAACAGATTCATCATCCTTTTTCTTTAGTTCAAGAAACTCCTTCTCCATCTTTTTTTGAAGAATACGAGGGAATTACTTATTGAAAAATAAGTTATTGAACTCGTCCCATTCCATGGACTCAATTTCATCTCTTTGCCTCGTATTCTTGATAGGATTCCACCATTGATCAGCTTCACCTTCCAAACAATATACTGCTAAGATGACTTTATCATGTTTAGAACATTGAATAACTGAAAATATCTGTTCAGTGGTACTGATCCATTGTTCAGCAACAAGTGGATCAGAAGACCCACTGAAAGAAGTTGGACGTTGCCTCATGAATGACTCAATAGAATATTGTTCCCTTCTCTGCTAATTTGGAAGTCTAGAATGATTCATATCTTGTTGAAGTATAACAATAAGATTTTGCACTCCATATCCCATAACATTTGTTTGTTCAGGAGGAAAATCATTACATTGTCCATTGCATTGATCAACACGGTTCCTCCGGGTTCCAGCCATCGTCTAAAACCCAAAAAGAATAGTGTGAGAGGAAAAAATCATGATAGGGAAAACAACACAATAACGGAGGAGTACCTTCAATATCTAACATCTTGGGTTACCGTAATTCTAGTACTATAACCTATACATATACTTAACCTTAGAGACATCCCTAGACATACCATAGAAATATCTCTAGGGATCTCACTAAAGTTCTCGCATCCTAGTTTTGCAAAGGTTGAGTAATCCTTTCCTCTAATACCAACTGTAGAGACCCTAAGCTTGACTTACATGGACATTACATTACTTTTTTGGAATACTTGGTATATAACAAAAACACAAACACAAGGACCATAATGGTTTAGTGTCTTTAGAAATTCGGAACGTAATCTTCTAATCATCGTGAAAGATCTTCAACATCTCCCATAAAGATCTTCCCTTTTTTTCTTACCTAAAATATTTCTTTATATAATGGGGAAAAGAAAACATAAAAGGGTGAGCCCAATTTCTCAGTAAGGGTAAACAAAAGAAATATCAATCACATCATATTCATAAGAACATAACATTTTGGAAATCTTAACCTGCAAAAGAGATCATAATATCATAACATGGGATAAATCATAGTAGTGAAATGTAATACCAATAATCCAAACATAAAACATGAAACTTTGTGTCATACACACATAATCATATAGAATCATTTCATATTAGTCAAGACTCATTTCCAAGACTATCTTAATGGACAAAGTCCATTTCTGAACCGAGTTCACTCCTCGTTTCAGTCCTGTTTCACTGAACCGGTTTAACCTGTCATTCTAGCCATGTCTATCTCATGAGATATAAAATCTATACCCAATGCATTGGAGGGATATATAGGTCCCACACATCTCATAATGATACCATTCTTATGTGTGCCAAAAAATCATAAATCATACATCATTTCATAACCTCTGTAACAAAAATAGGATTCTTAAACATCATGACATCATAAAACAATTCATATAATATAAAATAATTCATAAAAATATTTCCTTCACAACATAATCAAATCCATGTAATAATAGGGATAGAAACAGAACCCTATATTATCTTATATGGAAAATAATTTTGATAAAACACTTGAACTCCATTCTTGAGGAAAATATCCTTTCTACTTCAAAAACATTTTTCCTTTCTTGACATGTCATAAAATTTTAAACTAAAAGAAGTTGATTAAAAATAAACTTGAAAAACTATAAATGAAGATTTATGAAAATAATTTTTTCAAAATCCATTCATGACGTATAAGTTAAAAAAACATTCTTCTCTTACTTTTGTCAGAAAAGTCAAAAAGTACCTCGTACGAAAAATGACAGAACATTCCTTTCATATCTTTTACTAAAAACTCACCAAAGGGTAAAATTTGATATAAAATATTGTATAAGGATATAAATATTACATATTTAGTAAACATGGATGTGGATGATAAATATTCCCCATTAAATTTGGAAGTATAAACCATCTCAGATAAAAACTGAGATTGCGAGATTTTCCCTTACCTTAGGTCCGATTTGCTTTTTACGTGTCCGAACATCCTGTATAATGATTTAAATAATGTTATTGAATTATTTCAGAATCATACTTATTTTTATTATATCATATATGGCCATATTCTTAGCTTCTTATTAGTAATATTTCATTACTACTTGTTATTCGGGTGTTTATTACTTTTTGTTCTTATGCATGTTTTGTCGAATAAATTCTTATTCTTCTCTTTAGGTTATATATACCTCATTTATAGAATGGTATTAGTTTAATATATATCATATTAATTCATTAAATTCATTCAATTCATTTATATAATCATTATGAAATGAAGATCATGTTGAACAAGTCGCATCACATCGTGGAGACGGTATTCCGTACGTACGCACGAGCGAAGATATCATTTCCATGATAGTGGTACTGTATTGGATTGTATATATACTACTTCAGAATCAATATCACTTTAAAATAATCATATATAGTTATTATTTACACCATTATACCCATCCAAGTAAGGTGGTCATGGAAAATAGATTACACCACGGTGTGGAGACGGTATTCCGTACGTACGCACGTGCGGTGATTTCATTTTTCGTAGGATTGATAGACGGTGAAATACAGTTGTTTTATACATATAATAACATATTATTATATGAGTGATAACGATTTTATTACTTAATATTTAAAAAACCTAAGAAGAATAAGTGGAAGAAGAAACAATGATGAAAGAATCGGTAACGGACATTACCACTTCTTTGAATCGCCACTTTGATTCCTCCTCTTAGGGCACTCAAATTTGTCTTTGAAGAAGACCAGAACTTCCAGGATGTTTCTAGGGAAGTGAAGAAGAGAATTTTTCAGGGGATGGCCGAGCATGAAGTCTCAAAGTGGTGTGAGGAAGAGGGGGAGGAGGTGCCCTTTTATAAGGGAGGAGAGGGGCACCTTTGGAATAACTAAAAATAT
Organism: Viscum album; assembly: GCA_963277665.1. NCBI lineage: Eukaryota > Viridiplantae > Streptophyta > Magnoliopsida > Santalales > Viscaceae > Viscum > Viscum album. The sequence continues at coordinate 8,664 of CAUJRU010003291.1, read as the reverse complement.
TATTTTATTATAAAGCCAAATTCGGTTTTATATAGCTCCAAATTGATTTATTTCGAAGATAAGGTTGGTCTGGGTCGAAATACTATCATCCAATAGAAGTTTGACAAGTTTAGGTCATTATAGTAGCCTTATAGTTTAGTTTTAACTCTTAGTTAATTAGATTAACATTTACCATATCACTTTGTATTTTTATATTATATAGATAATAAACATACCATATACATCCAATAGACCCCAAAGTGGTCCATTAATGATACACCTATCTTTATATAATTATTGTGGACGAACCTATGATTTTTCGGAATAAAATAACAAATAATAATATAATATTTGTTTTAAAAACTTTTTTATGTCAATTTTGACATTATTCAATAGTTGATTTTTTTGAACCTCATAACAAAATTATTACTTCGACCCAAGTTAATTAAAGCAATACTAACATGTCATATTAACCTATAAAAATAGTTTAATTCATAAAAAGTCTCAAATTATATTTATTTGTGTATTTATAAAATCAATTATTCTAAATTTTCAGTATTATGGTAATTACTTCATCATCATTGTGTCACAAATAAATGTAATTATTTAATGTCTAAAAATTATAAATAAAATATAATTATGTAGGAAATATTATTATCTTTATAATAAATATTTAAAATATAATTTATCTTATGTATATCTATATATTAAAAATGTTTTAGTAAATAAACTTTGATTTTAACTCTTTTAACTCTTCTTTGAATTAAATAATAATAAATGTCCTAATCTAATCCAAGTGGGCCTAAATGGTCATATTTTATTCCTAAGGTTGTTTTTGGTCGAATTACTCTTATCTAATAAAATTAGGACATGTTTTAGGGTAATAATATTATTATTTTTACCCTTAATTACCCTATTTACTTTTAACCGTGGTAAAAAAAGTAAAAAGTTACTATTCACCAAAAATTATTTTCATGTCATTGAACCACATTTTACTTACTGACATCAACCGTGTCTCTCGGATTTTTTAAATTCCACTCACTGAAGTAGTAAAATTATGTTTTATGAAAAATTCAATTTTTTTAACTACCGCTTAGTGGTTTCACTATTCGTCCAAAAAATGAACGTTTCCAGAAAAATACCAAAAATTTGGCCTAAGATATATTTGATATTATGAACTAAAAAATGATGTCTATTTTACCAAATTCAAAACATATCAGTTGCATTAATTAATTTAAATATTAATTCCCGTCGTCAAAACAAATAGTGTTTTCTTAAGAGATAATAACTATCAAAAGATTGACACTTGTTTATGTCTGGTTTAAATGTGAAATTACATCCAATGACCAACATTGTATTAAATTGTAAAAATATATTCTAAATATACTTTAAACCACTAAAATTAATTATTTATCAATATTAATTATTTCAATTAAAAAGTTTGTTTTTAATTAAAATTTAGTAATTTTCACTATTCATCAGAAAATGAAAGTTATCTGAAAAGTACCAAAATTTCACCCTAAGGTAATTTCGATATTAAGAATCCAAAACTGAAGTCCATTTTGAATTTTTGTTTCAAAAAGTGGTTATTACTATTTATAAAGGCTATTTTTAATAATATTTTAACAGCATATCGTTGTTCAGTGAAACTCAGTATTGCGTACTACACACGCTATCGTGGAAGGTCGCGATTGCGTGTAATGCAAGGAAAGTCAAGGATGCGTATTGTGAAAGCTCCATTTGGTGTAGCTTACAACACATGACAATAATGAAATTAAAAAGAATATTTTTCATAAAATCTCGGGGTGTTACATTCTACCCCCCTTAAAATGAATTTCGCCCTCGAAATTCGTTGGGGTTATAAATGGTTTACTACTCAAAATTATCTTTAATAGAAACCCACATCGTAAAAAGGAATACCAAATCCAATATTTAAAAACAAAAGTATGAAACGTAACGGATACCCAAATAAACTAATCACTGGGTTTCCACCTAGGTGAAAATATGGATATGGAAGAGAAATCTAACCACCATGTTCTGATGGATTGTGTTAGAGAACATGGCTATGGAAAAGCCAGCAATCACAAAGCCATAAATTTGTGACTATATAAGGTACCATCTAATTAATCCGATAGAAGATCATTAGGACAACATTTTTGGTTTTCAAGATCATTTCCCTAAGGTTGATGAAATTGGAATTAGAAGAAATACTTTCGTGATTTTGGTATAGTCTCACCGATGGTCGTTCTTTGGAAAATTTACACTTCATCTCTTAAAGAAATGAAGTTGAATTTGTCATTCATGATGTGTTAGCAAATCATGTGATAGAATTATGGGTCATTCCATCTGTCTCAAACAAAATATTAGAAAAGTTATCAAAAAATACATAAGTCCATCTATAATGAGATTAATCATATATGGTTCCTAAAATGGACTTATACTTCATATATCATACTACTTAATATAATAAAACTAGTTTATACTAAACAGGGACTTCCTATAGGCCCGTGGTAGGCTATAATGGCCCGTCGCACTTCGGTTGTGGGTTCGATTCCCACAGCCTTGTCTGACGCGATGGGATGTCGCCCATCCTGCATGTTGTCCTTTTTCTAAAACAACATTACTATAACATCCCATAAATAATATCAAAAAAACATCTATCCTTAAACAATACTAACTTATGTCCAACATAATCCATTCCAATCTTTAGTCTTATCCAAAATAATGTTGTCTATTCTCATATTATAGTGAAAACTATTACCAAGGAGTTCATACAACTAGCATGTTAGTACAATTTTTGATCCCCATATATCATGAGATATGTCTTGTTGGTCAAATTACAAACATTCGAAGGACTTAATCATGTATTCTCTTGAAAATTGAATACCCATTAAATCTTAGTGAAAACATGAGTGCTGCCAAAAGTTAACTCTTTTCACATACCAAAACCTCAAACCATGATTTAACTATTTCTTTATATTTGTCATGAGCTTATGAATACTGTCAAACATTTCATTTTTTCCTTATCCCTTCATTATGCGCATATCATCTTTTTTTCCAAAAATATCTCAATCACTTTCCATAGTTACCGGTACCATAAAATTATTGAAAACCACAATAGACCAATACATAAATATTCCAATATTCCACGATACTATATACAACATTATTTTGGAATCCCATTACATAAAAACTTAATCATTCCACCACAACGTTGTCATATTCAACATCTCCAATGGTGATCACATGTGACTTTCCTTTGTCCTTTTCCTTAAGATGATGATCATGTCGATCATCACTAACCCTTGGATTAGGGTATTTATTAGCATAATGCCCCATTTCATTGCACTTTAATCATTTAAGTGTAGTAGGTTCATTCTGTGTATCCCTTCCTTTGTTTGCATCATTATACATCTTCTTCCAATCATTGCAGCATTCTAAATCCCAATTACCTTCCATTACACATTTGAAACATTTACTTGTCCCTTTAAGACAATCTCCACCATGCTTCTTTCCACACTTTGAGCATAAGGAAACATTCATCTTCATTTCACCATTATTCTGAGATTTTTCATTGAAACCCATCTTTCTTTTCTTGTCAAAACTATGATATGGATAAGTAACACCAACTTCCATTTATACCTTGATATCACAATCACAATTTCTTCATAGCTACTGAAGTCTCTTATAGCTAATTCCCTTCAATGGTTTGGTTTTAAGCCACTGAAGAATTGATCAACATTACTTTCAGGTTGGATGATGAATCCAGATGCATACCCTGCAAGACTTGTAAAATTTGCTTCGTATATACCAACAGATTCATCATCCTTTTGCTTTAGTTCATGAAACACCTTCTCCATCATTGTTCATAGAATACGGGGGAAGTACTTATTGAAAAATAAGTTCTTGAACTCATCCCATTCCATGGACTCAATTTAATCTCTTTGCCTCGTATTCTTGATAAGCTTCCACCATTGATCAGCTTCACCTTCCAAACTATATACTATTAAGATGAATTTATCATGTTCATAACAATAAAGAACTGAAAATATCTTTTCAGTTCTACTGATCCATTGTTCAGCAACAAGTGGATCAGAAAACCCACTGAAAGAAGGTGGACGTTGCCTCATTAAGGACTCAATAAAATATTGTTCCCTTATCTTCTCATTTGGAAGTCTAGAATGATTCATAGCTTGTGTAGTTATAGTAATAAGATTTTGCACTCCATCTCCCATAACATTTGATTTTTCAGGAGTACAATCATTGCATTGTCCATTGCATTGATCAACACGGTTCCTTTGGGTTCCATCCATCGTCTAAAACCCAAAAATAATAGTGTGAGAGGCAGAAATCATGATAGGGGAAACAACACAATAAAGGAGGAGTACCTTCAATATCTAACATCATGGGTTACCGTAATTCTAGTACTATAACCTGTACTTATACTTAACCTTAGGGACATCCCTAGACATACCATTGAAATATCTCTAGGGATCTCACTAATGTTCTCGCATCCTAGTTTCCAAAGGTTGACTAAACCTTTCCTCTGATACCAACTATAGAGACCCTAAGCTTGATGTACATGGACATTACATTACTTTTGTGGAATAATTAGTACATAACAAAAACACACACACACAAGGGCCGTAATGGTTTAGTGTCTTTGGAAACTCAGAACGTAATATTCTAATCATGGTGAAATATCATCAACATCTCCCATAAAGATCTTCACTTTTTTTTCTTACCTAAAATCTTTCTTTATATCATGGGGAAAAGAAAACATAAAAGGGTGTGCTCAATTGATCAGTAAGGGTAATCAAAAGAAATATCAATCACATCATATTCATAAGAACATAACATTTTAGAAATCTTAACCTGCAAAAGAGATCATAATATCATAACATGGGATAAATCGTTGTAGTGAAACTTAATACCAATAATCATAACATAAAACATGAAACTTTGTGGCATACACACATAATCATAGAGAATCATTTCTAATTAGTCAAGACTCATTGCCAAGACTATCTTAGTGGAAAAAGTCCATTACTAAACCGAGTTCAGTCCTCTTTTCAGTCTTGTTTAACTTCACCGGTTTAACCTGTCGTTCCAGCCATGCCTATCTCATGAGATATACAACCTTTACCCAATGCATTGGAGGAAGATATAGGCCCCCCATCTCATATTTATACCATTATAATGTGTGACACAAAATCATAAATCATACATCATTTCATAACCCATGTAAAAAAATGGGATTCTTAAACATCATGACATCATAAATCAATTCATATAAGATAAAGGAATTCATAAAAATATTTCCATCACAACATAATAAAATCCATGTAATAATAGGGATAGAAACATAACCCTATATTATCTTATATGGAAAATAATTTTGATAAAACACTTGAACTCCAATCTTGAGGAAAATATCCTTTCTACATCAAATTTTTTTTCCTTTCATAACATGTCATACACTTTTAAACTAAAATAAGTTGATTAAAAATAAACGTGAAAACCTGTAAAGGAAGATTCTTGGAAATAATTTTTTCAAAATCCATTCATGCCATATAAGTTAAAAAAACATTCTTCTCGTACTTTTTTCAGAAAAGTCAAAAAGTACCTCGTACGAAAAATGAAAAAATATTCCTTTCATATCATTTACTAAAAACATACTGAAGGGTAAAATTGGATATAAACTATTGTATAAGGATATAAATATTACATATTAAGGAAACATGGTTTTGGATGATAAATATTCCCCAGTAAATTCTGAAGTATAAACAATCTCGGATAAAAACTGAGATTGTGAGATTTTTCCTTACCTTATGTATGATTTTCTTTGTAAGTGTCTGAACCTCCTGTATAATAATTTAAATAATGTTATTGACTTATTACAGAATGATAATTATTGTTATTATATCATATATGGCCATATTTTTTGCTTCTTATTAGTAATATTTCATTACTACTTGTTATTTGGGTGTTTATAACTTTTTGTTCTTATGCGCATTTTATCGAATAAATTATTATTATTCTCTTTAGGTTATAGATAACTCATTTCCAGAATGGTATTAGTGTAATATATATCATATTCATTCATTCAATTCATTTATTTAATCATTATGAAATGAAGATCATGTAGAACGAGTCGCATCACATCGTGGAGACGGTATTCCGTACGTACGCACAAGCGAAGATATCGTTCCCATGATCGTGGGACTGTATTGGACTATATGTATACTATTTCAGAATCAATATCACTTTAAAATAATCATATATAGTAATTATTTACACCATTATACCCATCCAAGTAAGGTGGTGGTGGAAAATAGATTACACCACGGCGTGGAGACGGTATTCCGTACGTACGCGTGCACGGTGATTTCATTTTCCGTAGGATGGATAGATGGTGAAATAGAGTTGTTTCATAATTATAATAACATATCAGTATATGAGTGATACTGATTTAATTACTTAATATTGATACAACCTAATAAGAATAAGTGGAAGAAGAAATAAAGATGAAAGAATCGGTAACGGACATTACCACTTCTTTGAAGCGACTCTTTGATTCCTCCTCTTATGGCACTCAAATTGGTCTTTGAAGAAGACCAGGACCTCTAGGATATTTCTAGGGATGTGAAGAAGTGAATTTTGTCAGGGGTTGGCCGAGCATGAAGTCTCAAAGTTGTGTGAGGAAGAGGGGGAGGAGGTGCCCTTTTATAAGGGAGGAGAGGGGCACCTTTGGAATAACTAAAAATATTATTTTATTATAAAGCCAAATTCGGTTTTAAATAGCTCCAAATTGATTTATTTCGAATATAAGGTGGGTATGGGTCGAAACACTCTCATCCAATAGAATTTAGACAAGTTTAGGTCATTATACTAACCATATCATTTAGTTTTAACTCTTAGTTAATTAGATTGATATTTACCATATCACTTTGTATTTTTATATTATATAGTTAATAAACATACCATATACATCCAAGTGACCCCCATGTAATCCATTAATGATACACCAATATTGATATAAGTATCATTGCAGAACCTAAGATTTTTAGGAATAAAATAACAATCAATAATATAATATTTGTTTTACAAACTATTTTATGTCAATTTTGACACTATTCAATAGTTGATTTTTGTGAACCTCATAACAGAATTATTACTTCGATCAAAGTTAATTAAATCAATCCTTACATGTCATATTAACCTATAAAAATAGAGTAATTCATAAGAAGTCTCAAATTTTATTTATTTGGGTATCTATAATATCAATTATTCTAATTTTTCACTATTATGGTAATTGCTGCATCATCATTGTGTCATAAATAAATTAAATTATATAATGTTAAAAAATTATAAATAAAATATCATAATGTAGGAAATCTTATTATCTTTATAATACATATTTACAATCGAATTTATCTTATTTATATACTTATATTAACAATATTTTAGTAAATAAACTTTGATTTTAACTCTTTTAACTCTTCTTTGAATTAAATAATAATAAATGTCCTAGTATAATCCAAGTGGGCCTAAATGGTTATATTTTATTTCTAAGGTTTATTTTGTCTAATTACAATTATCCAATAAAATTAGAACATGTGATAGGGTAATAATAAAATCATGTTTACCCTTAATTAAACTATTTACTTTTAACTAGTGTAAAAAAAGTAAAAAGTTACTATTCACCAAAAATTATTTTCATGTTATTGAACCACATTTTACTTTGTGACATCAACCGTGTCTCTCGGATTTTTGAAATTCCATTCACAGAAGCGGTAAAATTATGTTTTATGAAAAATTCAGTTTTTTTAACTACCACTTAGTGGTTTCACTATTCATCAAAAAAATGAAAGTTTCCAGAAAAATACCAAAAATTAGGCCTAAGATATATTTGATATTAAGAAATCAAAAATGATGTCTATTTTACCAAATTAAAAACATATCAATTTAATTAATTAATTTAAATATTAATTTCCGTTGTCAAAACAAATAGTGTTTTCTTAAGAGATAATAACTATCAAAAGATTGACACTTGTTTATGTCTAGTTTAAATGTGAAATTACATCCAATGACCAAAATTGTATTAAATTCTAAAAATATATTCTAAATATAATTTAAAACCACTAAAATTAATAATTTATCAATATTAATTATTTCGATTAAAAAGGTTGTTTTTAATTAAAATTTAGTAATTTTCACTATTCATCAGAAAATGAAAGTTATCCGAAAAGTACCAAAATTTCACCCTAAGATAATTTTGATATTCCGAATCCAAAAATGAAGTCCATTTTGAAAAAAAATTCAAAAAGTGGTTATTAATATTCATAACGGCTAGTTTTAATTATATTTTAATAGCATATCGTTGTTTAGTGAAACTCGGTATTGCGTACTACACACGCTATCGATGAAGGTCGTGATTGCGGGTAATGCAAGGCAAGTCAAGGATGCGTGTTGTGAAAGATCCTTTTGGTGTAGCATACAACACAAGACATTAATGAAATTAAAATGAATATTTTTCATAAAATCTCGGGGTCTTACAAATATTACTACCGATATTATAAAAAAATTATTTTTCTTACACATTATTAATGTATTAATTAATTATTTTTGAATAATAAATTTAATTTTAGTGATTTTATTTTTGTTTTTAAAAAATTAGATTTA
>CAUJRU010003290.1:0-52169 GCA_963277665.1 Viscum album | reverse complement strand
ATATTATTAAAAATAAAAAATTATAATAATGAGGTCAACAATTCTATCATTAAATTTAATATTTATATTTGGATTTATCTTCTCTATAAAACGATATAAAAATTAATATATTTATTAAAAATACGAGTATTACATCTTTAACTTGTATTTAAATAAAATATAATAGATGTCATACTGTCATCCAAGTGGATAAAAAAGGTTGTAATATCAACCCAAGGATGTTTTTTTGTCAACAGTCACTTATATAATGAGATTTTTACCAGTTTTATGGTAATTTTATAATATATATAATATTATGTTTACCCTTAATTACTCGATATACTTTTAACCATGTTAATAAAAACATTACTAAAGTTACTACTCATATTTCCAAAAAAAGAATCATATTTACATAATTTATACCCACTGATTCCATATATGTAATCCATTTTTAAAAATTCACAAACATGTAAGTTCTAGTAATTAATTTATGATTAATCCTGTTGTTGAAATGAGAAAATGAGTTTTTAAAGTGAAAACTTTCAAAAGATTAAATTTTTTTCATATATGAATTCCATATGAAATTGATTTCAATGAACTAAATTGGATTAAATGATAAAAACATAATTCGATTACACACTAAAACTAATTAAAAAGATAATTTAACAATATAATTTATTTCTATGAAAAACGTTTTTTCAAATAAAATTTAGTAATTTTTTAGTATTCATCAAAACCTGAAACTTATAAGAAAAATACCAAAAATTCAGTCAAATTAAATTATTATTTTCCTATTTAAAATTACAAGTATATTTTTTCAATTAAAATATATATAATTTCCTAAAATTTGATTTAAAATAGGTTCAACATTAAAAGGTGGAAAAACAACCTTTTTAGAAAAATTTATCTTTTATGTATAAAATTGGATTTGTTCTTATATCACATCTATAAAAAACACAAGATGAATTTTAAAAATTATATTTAATATTATATATATATAATTAATATAGTCCAAAATGAGTGATTTGTTTAATTATTGGTATAAAACATAGTTTTGTACATTTAAATAGTTTTTGAGAAAAAAATTTCATTCGGTTTCAAAAAGTGTTTTACATTCATTTATAATTAATTGGTACAATAAATATATATACATTTGTAAAATATATTTTCCTAATTTAGTTAGTCTTATTCACAACCACCAACTTACCATCTACTGTTAAGATAATAGTATTTAATAGTATTTTGTTGTTCGTTTATGCTCGGTGTTACATGCAACGTAATGTATTGAGGAGATTAAATTTAAAAATATACATACCATAAAATATTGGGGTGTTACAAAAGATCGTGATATAATAGAAAAACCTCCAAATTCAGTATATGTAATGGATTAGGTATATACTTCCTTAGGAGAGATACAAAGACCACATTGTGAACTTGAGACAGGTTTAGTTGAAGTGCCATGCGATAAGCTACCATCCAAAGTCTATCAAGAATATTAAAGGGGGAAATATAGATAGGGATACAATTTTATTTATTTTAAAATATCATAAACTTATTCAATGAATAAATTCATATAAATACCTTTTCAATAACATTAAATTCCATATTTCTGTGACAATTTTTAGTATAATTTTTTTGGTCGACTTTGATCTTCCTTAATGCGGTACTAAATAATTCCAACTTCCACTGAAATTAATTTAGCTAATTCAGGTCCCAATATATTTATTTCTGAAAATTCATCCCAATATATCTTTATTATACACTTCTTTCCATAGAGGTATTCATAAGGATACATATAAATTCTCAAGTGAAATCTATTATTGTAAGAAATCTCGATTAGAGGAAGGTGTTGATCCCAACAACATTTGGAATCCATAGAGAAAGATATCAACATATCATCTAGGTTTTGAATAGTTATCTTAGGATAAATATCTATCTGAGGATGATAAGTTGTACTAAATGTTAACTATATATTTGGATCACACTGAAGACTTTTCTAGAATTTTGAGAAAAAACATAGATCCTGATTTGATGCAATAGAATTTGGTACCCTATGAAACTTACCACTTTCTTAATATAAATTATAAAATGTTGTTCAGATGATAAATATTCTATGATCAAATTGAAGTGTGATAAATTTTTAGGTTGATCAACTCTAACACAAATAACATTATGGACTTTATATTTTTTTGGGAATTCAATGACAAAATTCAATGTGATGTTTTCCATGTTCCATTCTATTATAAGAAATTATTGAAATATCCCATTTGACTTTTATCTATCAGCCTTAACTTTCTAACATACCAAGAACTGAGATATATTATATGAAATATCTCCCTTCATGTTGTCCCACCATAAATATCTTTTAGCTATTTATATATCATTATACATCGAGGATAAATAAAGAATGATTTTCTATGAGCCTCATCCAATAAACACTTCATCAAATATAGTATGGAAAGAACAATACATGGTTATTGGACTTTATCATTCCATATCAATCAAATTTGAACTCCAGAATTTTTTTGACCTTCTTCTACAATTCCATATCTTCCTTCTTCAGCTCTTTAATCCTCACAAGGGTAGATGGCTGAAGAATCATTTGAGATATATAATATTTCTCTAAATTATTTAAGGTTTCAAGAGATATATTACGAAAATTCATAAATATTGTATCTTTTGTGATGCTCATTGTAGATAATATAGTATAATCCACTAAGAGAATATACCACCTTGTTCTCTTTTCCAATGTGGTAATGTATTGAATAATAATAATATTTTATCATCTCTAACCAACTTATAAGGTTCATATTCAAATAATTTTTAGTGAATATATAATTTATACTTCTGTGGTTAGTATATATGTTACTACTTTCTCCATAAATATAATTCCTCAATATATTTTCTGAAAACATTACTGTAGAAAATACCAAATTATTAGTTGGTTAATTTTTCTCTTGAACCATAAATTGCAGTGTGACATAAGATACATTCATATCATCCTGAATTAGAATTCATCCCAAAACCTTCTTCTGTTAATCAATATACATTGAAAACCATTCTCTATTATAGGGTAATGTGATCATTGGTTCACCGACTAACCATATTTTTAGTTAGATAAAATTTTATTTACATTCATTTATCTAAAGGAACTTGGATCCTTTCTGAGTTAACTTAGTGAGTGGATTAGATAGCCATGAGAAATTCTCCATAAAGAATTGTTAATAACCATCCAAACAAAGAAAACTATGGATCATAGTCATAGTGGTTCATTTATTCTAATGTTAAATAAATTTTTCTTTGATGGATCCACATATATACCCTCTCTTGAGATTATACGACCCAAAAATGAAACATTTTATAGCCAAATTTTACACTTTTTAAATTTTTTCATAGAACATAACCTTCCATAGGGTCATCTATAAATTACATAAGCGATCTTAATAATGTTATTTTATCAATGAATTTATAAGAATATCATCTATAAAGACTACAAAAAATAAATCAAGGTAATCTCTAAATACTCTATTCATTAAATCCATGAAGATTAAGGGGGAATTAGTAAGTCCAAATAGTGTCACTACATATTCATAGTGTCCATACCATATATGGAATATTAATTTTATATGTCCTCCTTCTCAGCCTATAATAATTAATATTCAGAATGAATATCAATTTTAGAAAAGTATTAACCTCAAATCAGTTGATAAAAAAATTATTAATATGAGGAAGAGTATATTTATTCTTTATTGTGATCTTGGTAGGTTCCTGATAATCTATACAGAGTCAAATTGATCCGTATTTCATGATAACAAAAAGAACAAGTTCTCCCAAAGGTGATGGAATTGTTTAAATAAATATATTTTCACGATTATCCGATGGTTTCTTCATTAATTACTATAACATAATCAGGGCTATTTTATATGGATTAGTTTAAATTCTTGTAGCACTAGGCATGAGTTCTATTGAGAACTCAACTTACTAATTTTGTGAAAGGCTATAAAACTCTTCCATAGAAACATAAAAAAACTCCCACACAATAATTATATCTCCAGTATTGGGTTTCTACCCAACCATCTGAGATAAAGACCCATTTTTAATCGGATTCCAAGACCTATACAATGGATAAAATTTCCATTAAAATTTGATATTGATCCTTGCAGTGATAGATGATCACAGGTTGGCTTGAAATAACAAATCCGACTTTCCTACCCCAACAATTAAGGTTTAATTTGTGCAAATAAATCTATCCCATTACAAAAATAACATCCAAATAAATTTGAGAGAGAATAATAAGATTTATAAGAAGCACATAAAATGATTTCTTCATAGCTTCTAATATCACTTATGGTTAACATCCTTTAGAGATATGATTTCAAGCCACTGAAGAATTAATCAACCTTACATTTAGTTTGGATGATAATACCATAATCTTAACTTTAAGGTCATGAATGATTTTTATCCTAGGTACTAATAGATTCATCATAATTTTTTTTAGGTTGAGTAATTATTTATCCATTTTCATATGAAGAATATGAAGAAATTACTTATTAAATATAATCTCTTAAACTCATCCCACTCTATGGAGTCTATTTCTTCATGTTTCATCGTTTTATTGATAATATTCCACCATTTATGTAATTAGGATTCCAAATAGTAAATATCCAAAATAAATTTTTCATTTTATGATCATTTGAGAATGGAAAATATATTTTCAGCAGTGCTCATCCATTTCTTGTAAACTAGTGGATCTAAAGACCCACAAAAAGAAGGAAAGAGTTTCCCCATAAAGGACTCAATAGAAAATTTCTCCCCACATTGATTATTTGAAACTCATCCAGACTCATAGCTTGATAGAGTTTTATATGCATAAAATTGAAAGTTTTCATTCCAACTCGTACTAAATTTGGTTTCTTGGGAGAAAAATCAACACATTTTCTATTTTATTCAATATTAATAGTATTCCTTTAGGTTTAGTCTGTTATATAAAAACAACCAAGTAATGTTTTTACAAAATAATCATCATAGTGGCAAACAAAATAATCATGAAAAATCATTTATATTATATCATAATATAGAAAAAATCTTTTCAATATATGAAAACATTAATTTAACCTAGGTCATCCACGATCATTACCAATACAGTAAGATTTTTTCCTAAAATTTTATTTATCTATAGGGTTCTCACTATATTTTCCTAATCATAGTTTCCAAAGGTAACTAAACCCTGATCTCATACCAAATATACTAACCCATACATTTCATACATATATATTAAATATTATCAGATGAATATTCATTACAAAATATAATGATCCACACCGAAATCATATTGGTATGATATCATTGGAAACATGTTCACATAATGAACTATATCATAATATATCTACATAATATCACACTTAGTTCTTCATAAAAAACACCATTATTAGAAATATCATAAAAAACGTTTCTTCCATAACCTAGGTAAAGGAAACATAAGGAAAGGTGAACTCAGATGCTATGTAAAGGTAGAAATGGGAGATATCAATGAACAGTTAAAAATAAAATGAGATTAAGGGTTAGATAACATGATCCAAACATTTAATGAACCAAACCTGGAATATCATATATCATAATCTTTAATCATGGAATAATTATGGTAGTTCATAAGACATGAATCATAATGGAAACAAAGATCACGAGACATGAGGGAATAATATTAGTATAAGAGAATAGTTTTTGGGATATGAATAAGAATAGATTATCATTTCATTATTAGTCAAGTCACACTACCAAGACTATCATAGTATAATGGGTTAAATTCCTAAACCATTATAGTTTTAATGGTTTACTCCCAAGACCCCATATATGATAAAGGCCCTTACTAACTTGGGTTCACTCCCCATTTGAGTCCTCTTTATCTCACGAGATATCAATATTTACCCAATGAATTAAAGGGATATATAAATGTGGTCCCACCCATCATATAAGGAAAAGAACACACATTTGTTCCAAAAGATCATAAAAAATTCACTTTATCAACTTATAAAAAGGAAGTAGTTTTTGTAAACATTTCATCATAAAATAACCCATTGAAATGAAATAGGTTTCATAATCATTTTTCATCATAATCATAAGTCGTAAAGGGAAATAATAAGGATGGTATCATTGGATCATATCCCTTGTAAAGAATAATTAACATCAAGGATGTTATCATAGCTTAAAATTCTTGTAGAATTTCACTTGGAAAATTTCTTGAGGAAAATACCCATTTCCTTTGGAAATCACTTATTTAAAATCTAAAAATTCACCAAATATTAAATAAATAATTTTATTTCAAATGAAAATTGGGAAATTTTAAATTTGACATCAAACCATTGAGTGGAAATGATAGTGGGTAATTCCATTTATGTTATGTAGGTTAAAAGAAATAAATCCTTTCATACTTTTGTGAAAAAACTCAAAAATTTACTTGTTAAGAAAGAAATAAGAAGATTATTTTTGACTTTTATTTTTGCAAAAATTAAATCAAGGGTAAAAATTAATTTAAAAAATAATAGGGTAATATTAAAACATTATTGAATTTTATTTTCGAAAACATGGATATGGAAGAAAAATAATTTTTGACCAAAGAGGAAATAAAGTTGGTTCCCCTTGAAATTATCATTTCAGTATCTTGAGTACTTAAATGAAGATTAATTAAATGAAAACATGTAATTTACAAAAGTAAATATAGGACAATAAAATATAACAGTTTATTTATATTTAGATAAAAATATTTTATAATTAGGAACTTAATTATAAATAATCCTTGTAAAAAGAGTGATATTGTGTCACAAAACCGTTACCATAGATCTGACTTCCTTCGTACGTATTCGAACCTCCTATATAATAAATATATATTTATTTTAAATATATTACAAAACAATAATAATATATATTATACCGTATATCATTTACTTATAACCTTTCATCAACCATTTATTAATGAAATCATCATTACAATTATTGTTTTATGCGATAACTACTTCATTTTTCATGTATGTTTTGGTTTTATTATATTGATAATTGTACATTGATCATAGTTACATTAACTATATAATTTATATCATGATATAAATGTTATATAAATTATATATATATATTTAAATATATATTTATTCATAAAATTAGATATAGAAAATTTAATTACACAGTCTATGGAGATGGTAGGTTGTACGTACGCATGAATGTTGTTTTCACTTTTTAAATGAAGGAATGAAATAAAAATAAATAATAATTCAACAATTTAGAATAATTATTATATATTTTAACTCATATATATTCATAGTTATTAAAATCCATTAAATAGTAAATAAAAACCGAATCACATCAATTCTTGGAGGTGGTAGTCCACACAAACGCACGAGTAATATTATTGTTTTCAAAAAGATTGTAAGGTAAAAAGATATATATGATAATATAAATATAAGAGATTAATTATTTCATAAATATAATATATAAAAATTTAACCAATAATAATACCCATCCATAAAATATGGCGATGAAAAATTAATTGTATCATTCTGTGGAGATGATAATCCATATGTACACATGAGCGATATGTTCAATTCCCATTTGATTTGAAAGAGGGTGAATAATGGTAGTTTCATATTATTAGTCTTTAAATATTTTTAGGGTACTTAATTTATTATTTTATGATAAATACCAAATATTTAGAGTAGTTAAAAGAATAAATAAAAAGAATGTGTCTGGTTAGGGCGATTACCTATTTTTTTGAAAAACTCATTTAGATCTCCTCTTAAGAACCATATGGTTGGTATTTTGGGAAAAAACATTTCTAAAATTTTTATATGGAAAATTATATTGTATTTTAGTAGGTTTTTTCAATCTACAAATCTCAAAGTTGTGTAAATAAGAGAAATGAGGGGTTTCCTTTTATAGGGGAGGGAGATGACACACTTGGAATTTCTTAAAATATTAAGATATAATAAAGTGACTCTAAATAAAAATGCTTCAAAATGACAATTAATTGATCCAAAAATAGGATAGTGTGAAACTAATATCATCCAATAAAATTTATATAGGTTTTGGTTTCATTATAAATCTTAATTGTTTATTGACCCCTTCATTAACCATTTTGTCCTAAATCGTAATAACAACTATTTCAATCATAAATGGTTAATAATATTACCATAAATGGATGTATGAATCTTAAATGGACAATGTATTATATTTTAAACTATATTCCATTAACTTGGCTAAATATAATATTTTTATGAATTTTAAATCATTTAATAAAATATTATTTATTATAAAATACAATTCTTGTGAATTTCAGATCTATTTATTTAATTTGAATATAATGAAACCAAGAAAAAGATTGAATGTGAATATAATAATTTTAAACATCACTAATATGTTATTTTTTTTAAAAAAATATTGTAATAAAATAATTCATCCATATTCAATTACTTTTGATATATTTAATATAATATATTTTTTTTATTAATTTAATAAATACTGTGTGGGCGTTGCATAAGTGTTTAAGTTAATTATTCATTCACTAAAAATTATAAATAAGTTAATATGATAAAAATAATAATTAATAATGAAAAAAAATATTTATAACTGAACATATCCAATTTTTATTCGTATGTACACATTTTGGAGATATTAAAGTCAAGAGAGTGACATTTTGTATTTTCCAATTCTCAAATTAGTTTAAAGTCATAATTGAATAAATATAGAAACAAGTGACAATATTTTTTTATAATTAGATTATAATGGATAAATAAATCATAAAATAAGAAAAATTTATGTGTTAATAAAATTATAAATCCTTATCCCAATGTTTTAACCCAAGTTTTCCAGTTTTACCCTTATAGGGGTGACAAAATTTAACTATGGTAACCATTCCTATTAAAGAAAGTTATATGGAAATTTATAAAAAATTTAAACCTAATGATTCCAAATTTGGTATCCACTTTTAATTATTCAATCTCTATATGAAGAATAAATTAATTTAATACAAAAACTCAAAACACAATTAAAAAAATGTTTTTTAGAAAAATTCTTTTTATGTTTAAAATTTTTTAGATAACTAATATGACCATAAAATCCATTATAATTAACTTAATTTTATTATTATTAGTCTAAAGGAGCTAATTTTACCATTAAAACATTTTAAAAAATATGTATCTCTTTATATGCTGGAAACAAAAATACAATTTTAAATAAAAAATAGTATTTTCACCATTTACAAAAAAATAAAACTTTTTAGAAAAATACCAAAATAACTCCCTAAAATACTTTTAATATACTGATTTCATAATTAAATTTTTTTTATCAAATACTTTTTATAAAATTATATAAAATTAAATATAATTTTTTCACAGAAAATGAAATAAAAAATATTTTTGAAGGAAATGTATTTTGTAAGCATGATATAACTTTACTAAAAATTGAATTATTTTTATATAAGCATTAATAAATAGATTTTATTTGAGTAGGAACACTATGTATAATTAATAATTTTTCTATTCCTTTTCATACCCACCAATTAAATGGATAGGATATAACAATATACTATATTTCAGTTCATTTAGTCTCACTATTGCATGTATTGCAAGCTATCAAAAAAAATTATTTTTATAGAAATATATATTAGAATATCTGGTGTTACAAATTTCATGTGTATGTGTGGTATCACCAATAAGTAGATTTATCCTTTTATTAATCTAGTTTTTTTGATTTAATTAATATAGTTTTATTAAAATTAAATTGAAAAACTTGGATGACCACCTAACTGAAGATGGAACAAAGTACCCAGGCCATTATGAACCTAGTACATAGGCTTGATGCCTCGGATGTTGATGATCTAGGCTTGGAATAATATTAATACCATTATAATTTAATCCCTTGAGGTGTGATAATAAAATTACTTGAGTTTGTTAAGGAAGATTTTACTTTGCCTATGAAATCTTGTATATCTCAAAGAGGAGGTGTCCAATGAAATAAGTGGAATAGCCCAAGAAAGACATTAAAAACCATAGAGACAACTTAGATCCAATTGGATTGTTGACATGTATTGGGAAATTGTACCCACTTGGTATGACTAATGATATTGAAATGAACCATGTGTTATCACTAGTGTGTCTCTTACGAGGCTTTCATGGTAAGGACTATGATTCCTGTAAAAGTTAGAGTATGGAATGAGGGATGTAATTAACCTGATTGATCAGTTTATACCCTCATGTGAGTTAGCTTAACATGAAATCCTAATAGGGCTCATATCCTATGTAATGAAAAATGGGACTTGAGTTGGTTCCCAGTGATAGACTAGCCCAAAAATAGTATGTTTGGGTGTGGGGAGATATGGTAATGGGTGTCACATTAGAATCTTCACTAATGATGTGATCCCATGGGGTTGTAGATTTTGGGGATGTGTATTGGAGTCTAGTCAACCTCTATATTTTATTTTTTCTTTCCAAATTTTTATTTTTTATGTATCTATAGAATCCAATGTGTGCTTCCGGTGAACCAAAGTATGGGTCTGATATGATGGGATTATAACATTGTGAATTCCCATATATGCTTCATGGGATCATACTTTTAACACTTCTTTGATATTGGTGTGACAACACTGGTGAGATGATGATTTCATAGATACATAGATTTTCTTCCTAGGATATAATTGTTGATCCATGTAATAATTACTAGGATTTTGAGAATTGACCTCAGGTTTGTATTAGAAGACTTGATTGCCAAGGATACCTAGGATTAGTAGAATATCTAAGATCCTAATCATGTACTAGTCCTGGGTTGTGGTCAAATAGAATTTATAATTTTATTAAAACGTGGAATTCATCATCGAGATGACCAAAGTAACTCCCCAAGGAGTGTGTGGGGGTCTGATCATCACTATTCAAAATCACTTATGTATTTTTATTTTGTATTATCAATTTCTAAAGTAACTAGAAAGTGTTTGTTTGGTGTTGATTTAGGAATTTGAAATTAATTAAATAGAAGAATAAGTTAGACACAATAAATACAAGATGAATTTTTTAGTCTAATATTTGGTCACTAATTACTCTTATTATAAATTTATAACGTCATCATCAAATTAATAATGCAATCAATTGAATTAATGAATCTCCATCTTCTATTAAGATTGTGAAATAGTATACACTTTCAAAAATATCTTAGGAACACAGAATTAGGCTTCCTCCATGGTTTCATTTATTAAACAAGCTATGATCGTAGGCAATCTATAAAACACCACCAAATTCCACCATATATTGACTATATTATATCTTCATCCATTTAATCTCACATAAAGAGAACCAAAATTAGGTAGTAAGATTCAACAATAAATATAAAAAATTATTGAGAATCCTTCAGGAATGCAGACAACCACTGCACCAATCCAATAACACCCCAAAGTGTCATCACAATTAATAACTACTTATTGAATCTGGATGTGGATTTGATAAATAGTTAACTAACCATAGAATTCCCCCTTAGGTCAATACTCCATTTTCATAGAGTTTAAGATATAATTAGTAAAGTCATAATGGTGAGAGACCTGAAGACCAGGGGGAAGAGGATAAGCACAAAAAATTGAATAGAGAAAATAATTGAATTAAAAATAAAATGAATAGTAAATTGTACAAATAAAACTACTATTATAAGATTCTAAATGTTTCAACTGGGTGGGAGAGAAATTATTTATAGGTGATGGCCTTCTTCATCCTCTCGTTCAAGATCCAGGAGAGCTCCTACTTCAACTGGATGGATAAAACGTGTACAATTTTGCTGGTTGATATCAATTTATTTGAGTACATATTTTAGGTTTTTAAATCCCTCCACGATGAAAATTTTTATATATTTGAGATAATGTGAAGCTGATTTTCCTCCCAGTATCATGGAACCAATGGAAGTGTGTGGTTCATACTCACAAAATATATTGTAGAATTATCTTTACATGACATGTTCTTATTCAGGTATGTAAATCATTTCTTTAGTGGTTTTTATTTAGGAAATTTTTAGGGAAGCTCGTAGAGCTCTTGGATAGGAATTGAGGTACCTTCATCTTTAAAATAATAGAATAGTAGGGAAATAATTAATTTCAGAAATGGGGAGATTCATTTAAAATTTATTTTTTATTATATATTTATATGTATATGTATAAATATAAATATATATATATATTATATTAAATTTTTTATTATTTATTAATATAATTTATATAGAGTGGGAGGCTTAAGTATGGCTAGGGTTATAATTCCAGTTCTTATTCTTCAAATAAAAACCAGTTCTCCTTGAGGAAGTGATCAACAATGCAAAGAGTCAATCAAGATTCTTTAATTTCTGATGATAGGGATTCATAGTGGTGTGGTGGTTTAGTTTTATCCTCTAGAGAAAATGAGGGAATCGTAGTGGGGGTTAATCCTCCAAAATCGGTGAGCTTGGGTGGTAGGGTTTTGATTTAGTATAGTGGTGCATTTGTTCAGTTTTATCCTATAGGACACATGAAGCTAGTGTGGTGGGGATTCTTTCTCCAAGAAAGGTGTGCCCAAGTGGTGGGGTTCAGATATGGAATAGTGGAACATTCTTCAATAGGAAGAAATAAATAGTATCTTCTTAAAATTAATGGTGGATATCATATTTATTCATGATGGAACTTGGTAGGAAAGGAATCACTATAACTCGGTGTTCAATGTGTTTCCAGTTTGGTTCGAAATTCTTCTGATTGCATTAGTTGGGGTTTTTTCTCATGATTTATAGGCAGTTGGTACAGGATCAATAGGTTCATATTGGGTTCTTATCACTTGTGGTGGTGTGGCATTGAATCATTCAGAATGGGTGTGTGGATTGAATCTTCTTCAATATGAAAAGGGCATTGCAACTCTAGCTATTAATCCTTAGAGATCCCTTATATTTAATTCTTTTTGGATGGATAATCAATTGGTTTTTCTCAGGTGGTGGTCGGGTTGAGCTCTTCCTTACCGGTGGTATGAAGATCATAGAAATTAGATCTAGTGGTAATTCAAGGGTCCTATAGTGATGATATCATTCTCAATTTCAATGGTTCACGTGTGAGGAGATCTTACGGTATGTACGTGTGAATCCATGGATTGGTAATAGTGGGGTGAAAGAAGAAATTGGTGGTTATGATAACATGTATAAAGGGAACAATTCATAGAATAAGTGTGTTGTGGTAGATTATGCTACTATGGGTGAGCATAATTAGTTCGTGATATTAGGTGTGTAACTATTAGTGTTGGGTGGTAGGAAAAACAGAGGACTAGTAGCATGGTACTACCATTGGAAATTTTACTTTTGATAGTACCCTTTGAAGCTTGTGGTAGCTTGTAATGGGTGTAGTAGATGACTCGACAGTAGAAGCATGATACCATCAGAAAATGTGGATGGTAGCATAGGGGATGTATCACAACAATGGTATAATAACAACAATATCACAATGGTAGTAGCACAACCTATTTATAGATTCCCCAGCATGAAAAATATATGAATTTTTTTAATTGAATAATTTTTTTTCTATTTAAAAAATAGTAGAAAAAAAAATTAAAACTGAATGTCTTTACAAAATTTTGATTCCAAATTCATTTAAATTATTGAACAAAAACATCAAATTCCCAATCATTTTTTTCACATTAATTTATATATTTATTAAAAACGATTTATTTTTATAGTACTATTTTTGAAAAATTATTATTTTTTGTATTCACATTAAATTAAAAATAATAATAACTAAAAATGATAAATAAATCCATTAAATAATTTACTACATATTCAAATAATTTTAATATTAATTTTCATAAAAAAATGTACGGCTTCACATTTTTATCCAAAATGAATAAATCATTAAAAATAAGTTTTAAATACATGTTAATAAGTAATTCAAAATTTCATGAAGTTAACAAAAAGTCCCTATTTTACCTTGGAATTGGATTAATTTATTGGTATTTTAAAATAATAAAAAATAATAACTTTTTAAAAATTCAACTCACATCAGTCCCAAACACTTGAACTACTGTACTCTTGGGAAATATTACCAATGAATTCAATTTATTAAAAAAATATTTATCATTCCTAGATTTAAATTAACAAAACATAAAAGTGTAAAATAATAGACTCATCTATTTTTTGAGATATCCTACCTCATCAATGAATCTAACCACTTCCCAACTTCAATTTAGTCGAAGTAATGAGTCCATGAGTTGATAAAATTATATTCAAGTTGAATCAAAGTTTTAAGAAGAAGCACCTCAGATTTTCACTTTATTATAAGCTTCTTAGACTAATTTTTAATTTTGAACTTTATTGATACAAATCAAATGTTTTTTTATAATTCAATTATACCCTTCCTGGATTCAATATTCACCTCACATAAATGAATTAATTTTTTTTACTAAGTCAATTTATTATTTTTAAATTTTTTTTTGAATGCTTCCCAAACATTTATGTGCATATCCCTCTGCGAGAAGAAATTATTGAAATTTTTATAGAGGTATACTCACACACACAATGTCATTGTCTCAAAGACCTATTTTGGGTTCCCAATTTCCAATTTCAATATATGTTCAAAGGACTTATATCAATTTCATTTGAGTTGGATACCTAAGGTTCTATTCTCTCATAAAGGTTAAGTTACCTAGGATTAAGTTCTAAATTACTTATGAACAGATGTTATAACTCTAGCTCCAAAGGAATATTTTAATTCAAATACCATTTCCTAGTTTTATGAAAAAACATGCATAAATATAGTGGCCAATTTAGTCATAAATAACTTAAGTATTAAAATTTCTAAACCAGTGAAATCCTCAACCTATGAATGGTATTTTTAAACCAACTAGGGTAGAATTTAGATCAATCAAAAGTTTAAAAATCAAAATAAAGATAATAAACAAGTCTATTTACAAATAGAATTTTTTTCTAATAAATTTTATGTTGTTTTTTTAATTAAATATAGAAACTAAATTTAAACAATAAAAGGTTGTTTACAATATTTTTAAGAAGAATAAATTTTTGGTGTTCTATGTGATTTTTACATAGTGATTTACTAAAAACATACTAAAAAATGTAAATAGAAATTTTGTTTAGCAAATTAGAGATCTTATGAAATTAACTAAAAATCATTTCAAAACTAATCTAATAGGTTCCATAAACCCCCAAACGTTTCCAACACTAACTATATAGGTTATAGAAAATATGTATAAAAAATATAGTGATTAAAAAGTATAAATTGATAGAGACAACATGGTGTTTATTTATATAATAGGTTTAAGTGAAGATATATTTTGGGTGTTCTTCTTATAGAAAACTATTCTATTGTCCTAGGTTATTTACACTTAGGTAAAACCTATAGAAATAAAATTAATCATTAGAAAGTTATTGTAGAAATGAAAATGGGAAAAGAAATAAAAGATGTAGGGAATCTTGGGTTTAACCTTCCCAGAAGGGGTTATAGTTAGAATATCAACAAATGGATAGTTTGGTGGTCATACTTCATTTTTAGGGGGTGAGATTTATTTTCTAAGAACCACCACATGCATGTTCTTCCATAACTATTTAGCTATACTTATTAGAGGTCCCATTGACACGATACTACATTTCCATCCCCTTAGCAATGTAAATAATATTTAATGGTTGGAATAGAAGGATGATAAATGGGATATTTTGTACCATCACAAATAAATTTGTTGCATCTTCATTCATTGGAATATCCATTTGTTCTATTTCAAAAACAATCAAAGGAGGGTTAATAATATTTCCTATTGAATAAAATTAAAATAGGCTGTGTTCAAGTCTAAATTCTCCCTTTCATAAGAAGTAGATTATAATTTTGTTTCTTAATGAAAATACAATAAGAATACTTCTAGTTTTAATCCCTCTATTTGATGTTAATGGTATTTTTTAGGGGGTTATCTTTATTTTGTAACCAGGGCCTATAGTAATTCATCTAAATCTTCAATATTAAAACACAAAAGCCTGTAAGAGAGTTTTTCTTGTATGAGGTTTTAGTAAAAATACTCAGAATAAAGTTCAATTATTTATAATGAATTCTCCAAATTTTTCAAATTTTTATCTTCTAAAGTTGGGGGTTATATTTAAATCTAGTTTGAAAAGGATTAAAAGAAATAGAGTTTTGATTTTTAGTATCTCCCTCAAGTGGTTTTGTTGGCATTTTTTGTTTCTCTTGGAGTTCATCGGGTATCATCTTTAGAATATGTGGGCGATACAGATCCTTCATCAATTCTACTTCTAGGATGTATTATGTAAGTGTTTTTGATTTTTTCCCATGATCCTTGGGTACTATCCATTTATTATTAACTCTAAAAAAATTAAACAAGGTTTATTCTAATTGGCCCATCACTTCATTAGAATGTTTAATTATAACACTCTTATTTGCTAGTTTGAGTAATGCAAGGAGTTCATCCATTTTTTGAGAAACTGATTGATGAACCAATTTATCATTTTCTTAGATTTTTTAAAGGAGAAAACTAATTATAGAATGAAAAATAATAGTGACTCAAAATTTTTTCCCTGATAACTATGCCAAGTTGATCATGTGGTTGTGGAGGGAGGTAGTGAAAATGAATATATAGTTTTATTAAAACTATGAACTTAGTATAGGGATGACCAAAGTCATTTCCCAAAAAGAATTTATGGGTTGGATTATCGAATTTATAAATGAATGGATTATTATTAATTTTTTAAATAAAATTTTAAAATAGAGATGATTTTTTTAATTTTAGATTTATGAATTTTAAAAGAAATAAATAGAATAAAAAGTTAAACATAGTAAAGATATGATGACTGTATTAGTCCAAGATAAGTACACTAATTACTCCCATTATCTATTTATAATTTAATCATCCAATTGATAATGAACTAAATATCATTCATGCATCCCCATCCTCTATTAAGATTAAGAAATCCTATATGATTTTAAAATTCTCATAGGCACACAAAATTACAATTCATCAATGGTTTTGTTTTATTAACAAGATATAATCACAAAAAATACATAAAAATCCACCCAATTCCATCATATATTTTTCACTCTCTGAATCCCTCTATTTCATATGTAGAGAATAAGAATTAGGGAGAAATAATCAACAAAAAATGGAATAAAATAGTGAGAATGCTTCCAGAAGGTGGAAAATCACCACACTTATCCTATAACACCACTGATTTTTCATCATAATTAAATAAAAAGTTAAGAAATATAGATAAAGATTTGAGAAATAGTGAGC
Source organism: Viscum album (assembly GCA_963277665.1). Lineage (NCBI taxonomy): Eukaryota > Viridiplantae > Streptophyta > Magnoliopsida > Santalales > Viscaceae > Viscum > Viscum album. The sequence goes on along the minus strand of CAUJRU010003290.1, from coordinate 34,923 downwards.
CACCATATAGAATTAACCTTGGGTCAGTAATCCATGCTCATTGAGTTTAAGAGATCATGATTAGAATCACAATAGTGAGAGAATCAGAAAGTAGGTGGAAAAAGAGATTCATAAATCGTTGAAAAAAATAATATAATTGAACTAAAATTAAAATAAGGAAGAAAATACAGAAATAAGACTATGATTGATAGATTCATAATGTTTCAATTTGTTGAGAGATAAATTATTTTTAAGTGACGAACTTCTTAATCCTCACATTTAGTGTCGAGGAAAGCTCATAATTCAATTAGATGAATTCCAAGTGGCCATTTATGATGGTTGTTATCAATTTATTTGAGTGTATATATTGGGTTCAGAAATTTTCCCATGATAATACTTTACAAGCCTTTAAAATAATTCAAATATGATTTTTCATGCAACATCCTATCTCCAATGGAAGCGAGTTTTATGTCCTCACATGAGAAGTTATAGAATAATCTTTGAACATAATTTTCTAGTTTGGGTATGGTCATCATTTCTTTAATTACTGTGATTTATAAAATTTCTTAGGTATCTTGTGATGAACTTATTTGGGAATTGAGATCCCTTATTCTTCAAAATATTTGAATAAATGTGAAAAAACTAATTTCATAATTGGGGATCTTCAGTTTCATTTTTTTTGTTTTTTTATAATTATATATATATATATATATTCTTTCATAATTTTATTTTTATTATCATTTATTATAGTTATTTATGTACATTGGTGTGTATTGGGTTCATCTAGGGAAGAAATATCCTCTCTTCTTCATCAAATCAGAAGAAGCACTCACCGAGGGTGTCGTTAAAAGTTGAAAGTGTCACTAGGTATTATTAATTTTTAGTGACATAGGGATTTACAACAACATCTATATAATTCATGTTGTAATTTTAGTGGGAATTCTACCTATAATATGGTTGATCTTGGGTGGATGGGTTCAGATCTGGTAGGGTGGAACAATGGTTTATTTTTCTCCAATGAAGTTCATGATGGAAATGTGGTGGGGGTTACTCCTCTAAGAAAGGTGATATCAAGAAATGGTGTTCGGATCTAGTAGGGTTTCACCTTCTTCTACTAGAAACCCTAGATATTGTATTCTCCAAATATTTTAAAAGCATCAAATTTATTCATTATGTATTTCAACAGACACAAAAGCATTGTAACTCAATGTTTAACCACATCTGGTTTGGTTTGGAGTTTACCAAAGAGCATCATTTTGGGATTTTATTCCCATGATCCATAGGTGAGATGCGTGGGGTCAACAAGGCTGGATCAAGTACTTACCCACTCATGATGATATGACTTTGACTCAGAAATAAATGTGTTCATGATATGAATTTTATTAAGTATTAATAGGGTAGTGTAGCTAGATATGTTCATCCTTGGAGAGCATGAGCTGTAGCCTTAGCTTTAAAATATTATCGGTCAATGTTTCTTAGGTGAAACTTGGGTGGAGATATCCATTTGTTTGGTATATATATCAATAAAAATAGATTTACTATTACTTTAGTGGTCCAATGGTGATAATCTACTATGTTGTGAAAGTGGTTATCAGGTGAGGATATCTTAGGGTATGTGTGTGTGCTACCATGGAATGGTAGAAGTAGGGTAGAAGAAGAAAATTATGGTGATGGTAGCATGGGTGAAGGGAAGGAGTTGTAGAATAAGGATTAAATTGTGTATTTTTCTACCACAGGTGAGAGGTAGTATGCCATGGTAGTTGGTGTGTTACCATTAGTGTTTGGAGTTATAGAAAATATTGGACCGATAGCACGGTGCTACCATTGGAAAATTTTATTCTAATTATAACTTGTGAAGATAGTGCTATCTTATGATGGTGGTGGAAACTGACTCAATGGTAGAAGTGTGATACCATAAAAAATTTTGAGACCTAAATTATTGGATTTGGTTGGAAACCTGGTGATCCTAAAGACATGAATCAACATTTCAATGTGTCATTAACTAAAAATATGTTTAAAGGAAACCCATGGTTGGGGTTACCCAAAGAAATTATGTTCATTATTGGAAAAAAGGAATTTTTATTTTCATTGGGTTCATGATTGATGCATGGGAAGTGCTATCATGTTAATCTAAAAGGAAGGGTTATTCCTTAGTTTTATAAAAATAGAACCTTAATTGCTAGCTACTTTGAATGTGAGGTTTCTACAGAGTTAGGGTATTGAGACTATAATAAAAAAGGTAATAGCAATTGCGTTCTTAATCACATTGACTTTGGAATAAATTATCTACATGGTGATATCATGTGTGGATTCTCATGACTTGGAACCACACCCATGAGGCAGGTGGTTGTGTTAGTGACATGGGCTAGGTGGAGTTTCTAATTTTTAGGAGTTCCAAGGGTGATCTAGGATGGATGGAAGTAACTTGTGGTTGGGAAATCATTAGTACTTTCGAATTGTGATCCTTGATACATGTGAGTGTTGAGGACCCTTTGAGGATAATATAATGATTGATGATTTTGGTTGTGTGAAATTTGCAAGAAAGAGTCTTATTATTTTATTGAATAAGGTTTGTGAGCCTTGTCAAGATCCGATTTGACACATCATAGTGGGATTCAGGTTCTAGTATTGGATTGTATGATAGCTACAACCATTATATTTTAATGATATTTAGGCAAGACATGTTGTTTACATATGTAATCTATTGTGTTTTGAATCAAAGATAACTATAGGAAGGCCAAGAGGTAATGGGATTTTGTGAATTTCTTTTGGGTATGTTATTCTAGGAACTTGGTAAGCATTTCTTAGAGCAAAAAAATGTTAAATTATGGATAAAATTTATGAGTTTGTGCTTGAGGATATGTATGCGTAAATACATATGGTGGTGGGGGAACCAGTGGTCGATTGAGGGTGGTGACCCTAATTTTGATTAGAATTTCAATCATTAATAGGGATGATGTTTCCATTATCTTGTAATTGACGATGAAATATAGTTCATGATGAAACCTAGGGATGAGATATCCTAGCTATGTCAAACCGTTATGTTCTGTGATGGATAGGTACTTATCTATGGATATGGGGATTTTTTTACTAACACAATGATAATTATATTATTAAGGCGGGGAGACAGATGTTGGTCATGGTGATATGACCCTCTCTTGAGATGGATAGTGGAGGTATGGGTTAGGATATTAGATGATCATCTTGTAATATTGATACCAGTTGGTACATGGATTTGAATACCTCTAGATTATTTAGTGAATGCTAGGTATAAATTTAGTTATGGTACCAGATGGAGTCTGAGCATCGACTTCAGGCTTGGGATAATTTTTGGTGTTCCTAGTGTGATCATGTTGGAGATACATAAGTGATCATGGTATGAAATACCATGTTGACTCATTTTGGTAGGATAAGGATTCCACCATGGGATAAGGAGATCATGATCATGTTATATTAATTTTCATCAGTGGATGAAGCCGAGCATGTTTGGGAAAATAATCTAGAGGAGGTACGATAGGTAGTTTTGTGTGTAGTTGGATATGATAAGTTGGAAACCACATAAAGGACATCATTTAATATACAAAATTTATCATTTAAGAGTTATAGAAGTTTTTTATAGAAAATTTTTCATGATAATATTATGTTTGGTTGGTGGAGGCACACCTTTTTTGGTTTTGAAATGAGAAGTGATATTTGATACTAGCATCTGACTATTTCTCTCTTGAATTTGAAGGTGTAGTGTATTGATAACCATGCCAAGTTTATCGTCAGTCCACCTAGGACATGATTTAGTAGGAAATTTTGATGGTGGGGAGGCACTATGGTTCAAAATGGGATATATTGAGACAATCCCTATAGTTTGGAACACTATAGGATTAATTATTAATTGGAAGCAATCACATGAGTGTCTTACGATATAATGGTTCATGGGAGTACCATATTGGTGTTTCAATAATTAGTTAGAGCAATGGATCATGTTTTTTTGGATTGAGTGAGTTGTGTTCGAATTGTGCTCGGGAAGTGGATTACAAATATGAGAATGGAACATGCCCATTTTTACAGGGATTGGTTACCCAAGTTGGTCAAGACCATTGGAAAAATTCTCAACAAGACTTCTCAGGGACATGATGTTTTATGGTTTAGTGATTATAACACATTATGTCAATATAGGTGTTTTATTTCCATAATAATTATTAATATTTGGTTTAGTGGGAATGCAAAAATTTGAACCAGGAATCAAAATTTAATTACAAAGTTGTAACCATTTAGAAGAGTTTTTTTGGAATCTTAATAGACTTTGGATATTATTTGGGATTGGTAGGAGGGATTTAGATGGAATTCAGGCTTGATAGGCTATAGTTTGAAGCTACCATCTAGCCGATACTAGTCTATTGGCTAACTAGTGGAGATTGCTATGGATTGGTTCCACTACATGTTCCACCTAATAATTGGTGTATATTTTTAGGGGGAGGGGAAATTTCATATTATACCCCTTGTGTTTTTAGGGGGTATCCACCACTAAATCCTTTAATTTTTGCACATGGGTAGACGAAACCCTCCTTCCTTTCTCCCTTGGTCCAACTTTGTTTTGTTAGGTGTTCTAGAGGGGTTACTACTGATATGAGGTGTGTCCTTAACTGTGTTGAACTGATCTCATCCCCTACCTTTCCTCTAATTTTATTTTATCCTAATTAGAGATTTAGAACCAATTCCCCTGGAGCATGGTGGAATCGGCAAAGTGTGATGGGGATTCTATTATACCATGGAAAATATCATCTTGAGACACCATTTATATGTAGTCTCTCAGTGATTAGATAGAGGTATATATTTATTTTTAGTTTTCTTGATTATTTATTTAAATTTATTATCAAATTCTTAAGTAATAGGGAATGCATGACAGTTCTTTTTCCTAGGGTGATGTCAAGTGGTCCATTACAGACCTCTTATGGGTTGTTAGTCCTAGTTCTAGTGTGAAGATGATTTATGATGAGTTTTTAGAGAATATACATAGTTTAAATTAATTTTATTAATTAGTTAACAATTATATAATTAATTTTCATGGATCATGTCTCTTGTGATATGACCTCAGGTGGGTTGGTGGTGGCTAGATGAGTTGGGATGATCTTGGTTGGGCTTGGATGGGTCTTAATGATCCTAGGTAGAGTTCTTAGACTAAGACTTTAAAAAGGGTTTTTAATTCACCATGAGGTAAGTGGTCTTGGTTCAAGTTCTATGGCCTTATGAAATATTTCATATTCATGTTTATGTGTGGTCATTTCATAAAGGTTACAGCCCCTTTCATTAATAAAATTGTTTGATTTAATATAAATAGTTCAATTTAAATTAAATTTCTATACTTTCATGGCCACCTAAATGAAAAAGGAACAAAGTAAATGGGATTATTTGTACCTAATACATTGTCTTGATGATTTAGCCATATATGGTCAGGTATTGGACTAATAATAAGACCTTGGTACTTGAACCCCTTGGGGGGTGATAATCTAGTGAATTTATTAAGATATTTACCATTATCCCATGACTAGAAATTATCATATGCCTCCAAGAGGGGGTGTGTGATGACTTAAGTGGAATTACACTAGTAGGTCATGTAAAACTAAATAGTTTCATCAAATCCAATTGAATTATTAAGATGGGTTGGGCAGTGGGACACCTTGGTATTATTAATAAGATTGAGATGAGCCATGTTCTATCTCTAGTTCATCACTTATAAGGATTTAAAAATTAGGACTTTGAGGATAGGAGATGTTAGATAATGTATTGAGGTATTATATACCTTAGAGTGATGGATTTTGACCCTGATGAGAGTTGTCTTAAAGGGAACCCCAAGTAGGGTTCCTATCCTATGTAATGTCCTAGGCGTTCTTTGTAGGTTCCCAATGATATACCTAACCCTAGTTGTTATGCATGGTTATTGGTAATGATAGTAGCAGGTTTCACCATAGAACCCATATTGATTATTTGAGTCTGAGGGTATGTGGAAAGTGGTGAATGGTTTAGGTGTTCATCCAACCCCTATCTTGTATTTTATATTTCAATTTATTATTTTTGATGTAGCTATATATTCCCATACATGCTTCTTGGGACCTGACCTATGATCTTGATGTGATTTCATAATGATGTTTTGGATTCCCAAATTTGATTTATGGGATTTGGATTTTGAGCCTCATGTGATACTAGTTTGATAAAACTAACAAGTTGACATCATAATGGATTCCAATATGTACTTCCTATGATCTGACTATTGATCCACATATAAATTCTCTAGATACTGAGATTTGACATTTGGTATCTAGGGGACTCCTTGGATATTAAGGGTCCCCAGGATTCCTATCAGGTCTATGATATATCCATTCAATATTGGGGATTATTATTATGATTATAATTATTGTGAGCTTCCTAGGTCACCCATAGTGTCTATCCAGTCAATCCTGATGATATTACTTGTACCTAATAGGGATAAAAAAGAATTTCGTGGATATAGTTAATTGGAATGGTTATGTAAGGGATATTTCTGATACATTTATTTATTGGGATGACCAAGAGTTGTCTTTGATCCATTCATTATAGATGGTATTTTAAGTGATTCCAAAAATGTCTGAGATATGACTTTTGAGTCATGTATGATTATATATTTAACATCTTGATCTTTATATTTTAGTATTCCTAGGTTATAAAGTAGGATATGATATTTTTGTGGACGGAATGATGTTATGATGTGTTGAGAGACACCCCAACACTAGACAAAGAAGGTATGGCCTATTGAATTTATTTATTTTTGTCAAGTATTTTATTTATGGTTCTGATTGGATAATGTCATATACACATATCTCTATATTACCAGTATGTATAAAACCATGTTGGTGGTTACCTAGCGAGTTATGTACTTACACCCTTCTTGGTCTTCCATCGCATTAGGGTACCCAAGCATAGTCTCACTTGGTTCTAGTTATAGGTTGGGATATGGCCCGGTATTATATTTTCGAGCAAGAGAATCTTCAGTGGGATCAGGTGATGCGAGGTGAGTCATGGATTTAGGGGAATGACCTCTTATATAGTCATATTTATTCTATTTATTTACATAGTATATGTGATTATCCTAGTGGGTGGTTGTCCATGAATTCTTGTATGATTGTTTTCCATCTTATCATAACATGTTTATTTTATTTATTCATTCATAATAATCTATTATGCATGATTCCTATTATTTATTAATGATTTTACACTCTGATCTGGGGGTATATTCTTCCCATGACACTACATTATACCAACATTACTAGTTAGAAGTATCTGGTATATGGGGAGGTGCGATTGAGGTCATGTGGTGAATCGGGTCATGGAACCAGTTGAGTTGGATCTAAGAAGGAATGTTACAAGCTCCAAATAATAATATGATCAATAATATATCTAAACACCCCATAATTAGCTAAGATTTTAGGTTTTCATAAGAAATATTTCAATGTATGAAGGATCTCTTATTAGGAATCCTGCCAATCTCATGTATAGGGAAATCTAAATCTGGACCATAAACCCATAGTATTATAAATATATTGTATAGGACACTCTACATGGTATACTCCATGGTTCATACAACATATTAAACTCACTTTTTCCCTTGTAGAAGTATTCTATACCCCTGTAAAAATTAAAAACTATCACTAACCTTAACATTTCATTAAAAAATATAGTACTCAATTTCAGTCATCATATAGGGATAAATCAATGTATCACTTTGAGAGGTCAGTTATCACTTCACCGCGTGAGTATATGTATCCATGAAGAAAAAACATAATAAAGTAGATTATTTATTTTGTATATTATGATGCATTCTATATTCTTAAAATATTTTATGGATATTAAAAAGCATATATAATCTCATGTATCATAATATAAAATTTGATATACTTCAAAACCAAACTTATATTTTCTATACTTTTAGGGTTTTTTAATCTCATTACATCTCAATGTAATCTCTCTAAAATCTCTATATGACCATCTAATAAAATTTTCCCAGTAAACTGTTTAGTGACTAACTCATTTGAAGATAACTAGATTGAATAAACGTGAGACTTGTGAATCATATTCATAATATTCAAAATATTTAAATAAGTATTCAAACTTATTTACTTCACAATATTAAATTTTATGATGTTAATAAGTCTTTTTGTATACTTACAACTCTTTCTATGTTCATTATCACCATCATTATTGGAAGTTTTTTTGTAACTTTTTCACTTGAAATCATTTTGGTCACAATATATAACTATTTACACAGATATTTTACCGACATAACATAAAAATTTTAGTATATTAAGTGAAATTCACTTTGTATTATTTAATATAATAATATTTTATTTATTAATATTTTATCTTGTTTAAATTCAAACATACTCCCACTTGTATATTATTCACTACATTCATTTTAGAATATCATGATAAGATACAAAAACTTCTTCATGTAAGTTAATAACTCTTATTTCCTTTTAGTTGGAACATTTAACAAATAAACTATTATATCTATATCATGTATGATATCATATGTGTTTTGATATATTTTTTGAAAATAATATTACTCTTTTAAAAATTCTAATAAAGGGTGGTGTGAATATATACCTCATATTTTAATAAACATTTGGATAAAATATTTTATCTCAGATAAAATAATTTTTTATCCATATTATTTTTCAATTGTGTTGTATAATATGATTGAATCATAAAACATGTATATTGAATCCATCATGACATTTTATTCATAACAACACTTTTTTAATAAAAAAATTATCTTTCCACATAAAATAAATGAGTTAACTATACACATCCTTTACTAAGATCTATTTGAGCTCAATGGATTCCTTTACATTCACATACAGGATTCAACAACCATTTGTCTCATCATTTTAATTCAAAATACAAGTTGTATCAAATTTTTATCATTTTTAACTCCTCTATATTTATAATAATTGTAAAATATTCATTTTTTATCTTATACACTTCAAAATCAAGGAATTTATTTCTATATCATCGACACATGACATAGACCTTCTAGGGAGTTTCCCAAACTTCATTAGCTATTGTAAACAATTCCATCATATTGAGTCTTTAATCCCCATTCTTGATACATCCTTTATGTTTCAATGACCATGGTTTGATACTCAAAGAAATATTACTATAATTTCCAACTAACATTTCTTCCATCAATTTGAAGTTTTACCCACTTGTACTATCAGTAATGTATGAAAAGTTGAAAATATCATGACCAGATTATATATCCATAACACTTTGAGTATATCAAGTAAAAATATATTGAAAATAACCTTAGTGAAACCTTTATTCTCTTTAAATAATAAACATACTCAATCATATTTAATATATGGGTGGATATTAAGTCCCTTAGGTTATCTAGATTTTGATTATTTTGAAACATTGATTGAAAAAATCAATTATTATATTAAAAATCAATATTCAATCATTAAAAAACATCAAATAGTAGGTTTATCAAGAAATAACTTCTTTAAAACATACAATTTTTCATTTCTTTTGAGCAATTCTTATGTTTTTTATTAGTCTAAGGGTCTCCTTAAAATAAGCTTCTCCTTTATAAAGATTTTTTTTTCCTAAACAGAAAACCATATTTAATTTATTATAAAACCACAAGAGAAGACAAGATCATGGGGGAATAAAGTGAATAATAACTTTTAATAGTATCCAAGAAGCTAAAAAGAATGGAGAAAATCTAAAAAATTACTCAAACCATCAGTATTTACCCACCAGTTGATTCCCTTCTCACTGGGTGTGGTGTAATGTAGTGTGCTATTTGATATGGGATTTACACCCATGGATATGATAAATAATTGATGAAGGGACAATGATCCAATCTTTAAGTGAGTGGAGGATAACAACCAGTTTAGTCTCAATGGAGGCAGGATCAATATTATTCTCAGAACACAGTTTCATCCCATTACATAATGCACATTACTCCTCTATAAGGGAATCACCCCGGAAATTTACTGAACTTTATAAAGACTTATTTCAATGTAATTTTTAAGGATAATGATTTCATTTAACTATAATAGAATCATTGATCAGATGAGAATCATATTTTACATACATTTAATAAGAAATTTTATTAAATGGCTTTCCACTAAAATAATGAATCAATTTTAATATGCGTCATATCTATTAGTTGGTGAAGATCCATATTTCCGTAATAATTGGGTATCTTTATAATTTCACCAATATCTTGTATATTTATGTTGAAAATTATTTCAATCATATCAGATATAAATTTTGGATAATTGATTGAATGACTCTTTACCCTAATCCTTCACGTGGATTCACTGAACTCTATTCTTGTGTTAACCTAATACTATTTGGGTCTCTCAAATAAATATATCCCAAATTAGATTCCAAAAATGGGAACTGAATCCTATTAGGTTCACCCATTAATTTATTATCTTATATAAGATAATCAAGGGGCGACCAAATTTAGAATGACATACCCGGTTGTCTGATTGAGGTATTAACAAGTGTTCTCTTTGAAAAAAATCTAACACTTAGTATTTTTTAATGGTACATAATCACACCATCTTATCTCATGTTAGTACCTTTAAATTTATGTCTTCTTTTAATTATTTAGTTTGGAAGCATATTCCCACCCCAAAATCAATATTTTTAAACCATATTTATGTGTAACTCTCTATACAACTAATAACTTGTGTTATTGACCCAAACTAAATTTGAGGAACATTAATATACATCCAAATGCATCACATTAATTAGGTATATAAAACCCTTTAATGTATATGATTTGAATCATATGAAATTAACAATACCTATAATATTAATTTTGGAGTGATAAATAACCAAACATCACCTTTATAATCAATACATGACCTTCTTGGATAGTGCTGTATCTAAACTAAAGTCCCTCTACCAAAAGATACTTTACTAAAGTGAGATATCAATTACATCATTCCACTAATATGTAATATTTTTAAACTATAATTAACCTTTAAATTCTAGGTTATAACCCAATATAATCCAAAATAATGGTAGATTAAAACTAAATAAAATATCATATATTACATATAACTCCTTATATACAGGTATGGATATATATAGAAGCTGTTTTATAATTTAGGCTAAAGAATACCTCTATTCATAATATATTAAATATATTCAAGAAAAATTCAATGAATAAACTAAATAAGTAATGAATTTATATATTTAAACATGGGGAAAACATATATGAACTTGTCATAAATAAATAAAATTTTAAAAAATTTTGATTTAGGATCAGATAGATATGAAAAATTTACTTATATCCAAAATAAACATTTCATAATATGATTTACTATAATTTAATATGAAATAATTCATATTAAAAATATTAGATAAATAATTTTATTAAAAATAATCATTTCATAAATTATCTTAACAATTTATATAAATAAAATATATCACATTGATGATATCATCACCTTAAACTTCGTTTGGAAAGGCTTAAATTAGTTTACAAATAAATAATCGATGTAATTGTTTTATATAATTTCTTATTTTAATTTATAAACACTTTATAAATAATCCACGCATTATGGATTCTCTATAATTTAATAATTTATAACTCTCTCTATATATCTCTAATTTGGGCACTTCATATTATTCATTTATATGTAATTTACCATAAATATATGATACCAAATCAAATATAAACATTTTATATTCTATATCTGTTATGTAAAAAATTAACATAATTTATTCATCACATATTTCATATTATTTAATTCTTTATGATATCAGTGATAAAAAATCCTATTGATATTGTTAAAATAATTTCTTAAATAAAGCCTTTTAATCTGAATAGTATAAATTAAAAATTATAAATAATTGATAATATAAAATATAAGATATTTTACATATTTTCCATAATTTTATAATTTATTTACACCTTATAAATTAAACATATAACTTCAATATAAAAACTTTTTTATCAAACTTATAATTCATTCCATATAAATTCAAAAAGGTATGTAATATTATCATTCAATATTTTGAATAATTATTTGTTAATTTTTTTATAAAAAAGTAATAATTAATTAAATTTTTTTTATAATTAATTAATTTATAATTTTTTTATAAATTCAAAAAATATCAAAAAATTCATTTTCTAGGATTTATAACCAATTTATAAATCATATAATTAAATTCTATAATGAAATTTAAAAAAATATAATTTTTCGTTTTTGTCATATTTAATGATATACACAATATGGTAGTAAATGATTTATAGACTATAATGAATTAAACCATTAATAATGAGAAATAATATTATATGATTGATAATTTTGGTAGTGATAATAATGGTGGCCTATGTAAAATAAACTCTGTGACATATGGAAATCGTCGCCTACAATAGGAACCTATATAAGAGGAACTCAACAAAACAAGTCATATTGTATGATATTTCATGATATCATCAATATAATGTGACACACTTTTAAACCAATGGAATGATTCTATTATATGATATAATATCAAATATCTTATGCTATGATAAGAAGAAAGTGATGAAAACTAAAATTGCATACTATGATATCAAGTATCTTTTGGTACAATACAATAATGGATAGATTCTTGAGAGGTTTCACCCTCATTTCTCCTTGGGTTTACCTTTCACCATCCTTATTCCTCTATTCACACCACCTATTCCTTTTTGGAATCCTGATTTTGACATTTATAGTGGCATGAAATGGTATAATGTCATTCTTTTTGTGGGCTGACTATCCCATGGTTTCACTACTTTAGAATGACTATTAAATCTCTTTTAACAATGACACCATAATTGGTTTTCCTCATCTTATGAAACATACTTGTGGTATTCTACTCTCCATTTCCCCTATATAATCCTTGATTTCTTTTGGTCATGCTCTGACAGTGCATTATCCCTATTTTGTTACAGGATTTCTTTCTAGTGGTTCCAATCATGTATTCGGTAGGGTTTTTCTTTAAGTTTTCTAATATGTTATATTATTGTCACATTATTCATTCAATTGGCCTGTTCAACCTCTTATATGGTATTATTTCTCAATCCATTGTTTTAAACTCCAAAATTGGCTAAGCTCAATGCTTTTTTTAATTTTCGGGATTGTGATTGTGAAGTTTTATTTGAGTGGCCCATTTTTCTCTGTACTTTGTTTTTTGATTTTTTTTCATTGGGTTATTCCTTATTTTCATGATCTTAGTTTTTCTCTTCTTGTATCTTGCTTCCTATTCCATAATTTTAGACCCCATTTGGTTATGTTATTATGTCACTCATGGTGGTTTGGGATTATGATAACGAGATACTATGTCCTTCAATTTGGTGTGACTGATGGTTCTAGTGTCCTTCTTCTTTAATCTGTAGTTCTCCTAGATATGTTGTGGGATGGGTGTTTGAAAAGGTTCAAATAAAAGTAATAAGATCATCTAGGCTTGGAAGTAAGGGAAAACATCAACAATTGGACCAGTATGCGGAATTTCTCAAATTCAAGGTGGATCCATCAATGGTGTAGGTAGGTCAGTGTAGGGATGTTCACTAGCATAGATTAATGTATTTGGTTGGGTTCCCCTATCCCATATGGTTTTTCCCTAATCACATCCAAATTTTGGGGGTGCATACGGGTTCCCTCCAAAACGAAGTCATAAGGGAGGCTCGTGTAAGGATCCCCCCAAACCAAAATAAAAAGGGGTTATTTTAAAAATACAAAAAATGGATCAAAAAACAAGAAATACCTTATCACATATCATATCTAAAGTCATAGAACAAAAAAAACATAATTTTTAACAAAATAAAATATGAAATTATAAAAGTTAAAATTTTTATTAATTTTTTAAATTGATTCAAATAATAAAATAACATGTCATTTCTCTAATACCAATAAAGTTTTTCTAATGACTGAATGGAACAAAATAAAGGTATAAAAAATTAGAAACCTCATTCATAAGATCAACCATGCATGAAACCTAATACCATGTGTGAATAGGAAATGTGGAAACTATTAATTTTTTAATGAATATTTGTAGATACAATCTATAATCATAGTGGTTTTATGAATATCTTGTTGTAGTATCCAACATGCTCCCTCCTCTTTTGTGTATTCATGGGTTGATATGAGTCACATGATTCTTGAGTCGGATTCCCATAAATCCACTATTATGCTAGTACCTAATGATTGAAAATGAAGGATTATAAGATATATTCAATTATGGGAGAATCGGTAGGATATTATAATCAATTAGATAACCATCTTAATGGAACCAACCTCCTTTTATTTTCCTTGGGAACAATCCCCATGTTTTTGTTGAGTAAACATGAAATTTATGAAATGCCTGAGTAATGTTATGGTTATAATATATTTAAAACCATCATCTAATCCATCTCTCCCATGTTTTTCATTACATAAAACATAAAGGGAATCTAATCTGGTAAAGATTTGAATTTTAATAATTAATGTTCTGTTTCGTCCATTAATTATAGTAATAATATGAATTATACTCTAGGAATCATTATACAATATGATATACCCATTTGATACTCTACGGAGGTATTATGTATTAACGTGATATCTAGTATATTCATTTATTATGATATATCAATATCATTTTGAATGATATATATAAATATATATTAAAATTCTTGTAATTCCATGGATTTCATGCCACACGCCATCATCATATTTTACACTATAATGTATCCTTAAACTCACCATATGTATAATGGCTTCTAAAACAATATCCTTCAATAAATATGTATTAATATAAATGAAAATAATATATTTATAATATTTACACATAACATTATAAAAAATTATATAAATATGTGAACGTTAGTTTATATAAATATTCTAAACCACACACACACATATTATGAATAATATATATATATATATATAATATGTTACATATTTATGTAATAATATTTAATATATATATATATATTTGATAAATATTAAGATTAATGATGATTATTGATGTAAAATGACACAAATCCCAAAAAAGTATTAATTTTTATAAATAATCCATCAATAAAATTAACAAAGAAACATGAATTGTATACAAGGATTATTTCATTTATTTTAGGAATAAAATAAATCAGGAAGAGGGAGAAACAATAGTTTGTTTCAATGGTCCATATGAAAAAAGAATAATGAAGAAAAACGTTGATTTATTATGTTAGATAAGGCAGAACTTTCTTAGTGCTATATGAAAAAGTAAAGAGAAAGGCAGGGTTTTCTCATTGATAAATATGGAATGAGAAGGTTACCCATTGTTAGTGATTTCTAGAACTGGTAAGACATAGTGGCTAATAATAATGTCAAATATATCATAGTGAAACATAAAAAATCATCAATTTTTGTTAAACCAACTTAATATATAATATAAAATTTGAAACAAAATTTACTGAATTTATTATTTTGTCATTTTAATATTCCATTCCTTCTATTTTTTCTTTATTAATGAGATATTATAGTGTTTTTTGTTAAATTATAGGGTCAAATTTATTGATTATAGTTTTTAAATATCATGAAATACAATTATTAATTCCTAAATAATGTGGTATATTTTTTTAAATAACAATTACATTATCCTCATATAAATGACCTAAGTTGAGTTGAAGATGAAGGAATATTCAAAAAATTATCTAATCTGGTAACATGGTTGTGGTAATATTCTATGTAGTGTTAGTTATGGATTTCATCAATTATCGGATAAATTGTTACTCTAGTCTTTAAATTTAATTTTCAAGCCTATATATACCTATTTTTTTATTTGTATAACACATAATAAATGGTAACCCTATAGTTAATGTCATATTTTATTTGAAAAAATTTTATTTAACAATTAATTGAACTAAAATGGACAACCAGGTCAAAAGTTATGGTCATTTGAAGTTGGAATTTTTTTGGAGGAGTTTTTCCAAGCTCCACACCAGTACTAAGATAATGTCTAACCATAGGATATGTATTACAGATTCCCTAACTCATATGTCCAATTTCATGACTAGGTAGAATGTTCTAGTTTTGTGCCTAAATGACATGTTCTTAGCCTTTCTCCAAGATAGCTAGCCCTCATCCTCGTGGCCATATTGATCAATCCCTATATTCTATGACTAGGGTTAATCTTAAGTGGATTACATTCCAATTATTTTACCTAGATAAATCATGCCCTGTCTCGTACCCATATAGAATTTTCCCAACAAAATCACCCCAGCACCCAAAGTGTTTATAAGTAATTAATTGGGATCATAAGAAAATGATTCCTATTAAAGGACCCTAGGAATACTAAGTGATTATGAAGGACATAAAAAGAGTTCCTAAGATCATAGAGTATGGGAATATGTACCCAAGACTCCAAAAACACTCATGAGGGTCATTTATGTATAACAAACCAAGGATAAGTGATGAAAATAAAACTTTACCAACCCATAAAGGATAACCATGTTGAAATAACATAGTTCTTAGGTTTCTTCAACTAGGACTAATTCCTAACCCTAAAAAAATGTGAAATGTCATGGTGACCAGAATTAAAAATGTTAGGTCATGCCCAAGTAATCCTAAAGTGGTTGTATAACCATGTATTACTAAAGTAAAATTGTTCCTAGGTCTTCCTAAATTGGAGCTACATAATTTTCTTATTAAAATGGATGTTTTCATAGGTCTTCCCAACATGTAATTTCACCTAATATTTAAGGACTTAATTGGTCACCCATCTTTTGAGGTCACCTACCAAGGAAACCATTTTCCTATATCACCCACCTAGGTTCCTATTCACCCATTCCTCTCAATAAATTTTTTTCGATGGATATAAATAATATTTCCCTATCTCCTTTTATCTGGATCCATGATCTACTCATCCAATAAAGTTCACATTTAATGGGGATCTACCCCTACAACAATGGTATAAATCAATAATGGGGGAAGTATTGGAAATCCTATTCAATCCGTCAATTTTTGTCACCAAACTTCATAAAACATTATGAGTCACACCATGAACTTTTTGGTCTAGGAAATGAAAGATTTCAGATATAATACATATAATTTATACCTTGATATAAAAAATGAATTGATTCAATATACTCCTCTTGTTTTCTTAAAATGACTCAAGTTGAGATTCTTATATTAGTTTCCTCAAATGCATTAAGTCGAGATCATTATATCGGTTTCTAAAATTCCATGAGTTGAGATACTTCTCTTGTCTTCCTCAAACAAAATTATTCGAGTTTATCTTATTAGTATCCTCAAATTCCTTGAGTCAATATTGTCCTATTTGTTTCTAAAAATGTGTTAAGTTAAGATCCTCCTCATAGTTTACTAAAATTATGTGATTAAATATTCTCTTCACGGATTACTCAAGCTTCTTAAATTAAGATCAAACTATTGGTTGCCCAAATTTATTTGTCTTAAGATTATTCACTTGGTTTCATCAAACTCCTTGAGTTGAGATCCTCCTCTTGGATTCCCAAAATTCATTAAGTTGAGATTTTCCTCCCAGTTTCCTTAATTTCCTTGAGTTGAGATTCTTATCTTAGTTTCACAAAGTCACTTTAGAAATGATTCCCCAATTTTTTACACATAATACTTGAGTCAATATCCTTCTATTATATTCAAAAAATTTCATAAGTTAAGATTCTACTCTCAGATTCCTTAAACTCCTTGAGTTGATATCGACATCTTGATTTCCAAATATTTATTGATTTAAGATTCTTTTGTTGGTTTTATAAAATTCCATGAGTTTATAATTTCCTCTAAGTTACCTAACATTATTTCAATTGAGATTTTCCTCTTGTTTAAATAAAATAACTTCACCTGATTTATGTTTTTGGTTAAGTAATAAATGGATGTTCATTCATAAGTATCAAACAAAACCATTCTAAAGTACCTTTCACATAATAGTCCACTCTATAGGACCTTAATCTTTTCAAATGTTGTCATGGATTCATGTGCATAAAAATCACCACTTTGGTACATTACAAATTACCATAAAAGGTATGATGTGCCTAATTAACTAGGACCAAACTACATAAGTTTTGATTCCCTTTATAAGGATACAAAGGAATCCCACCTCATGGTCCTGATCCGAACTCCACAATTCATCCCACCTCCTTTCACAATATTCCAAGGCCACCATTAATTTCAATAAATTCTAGAACTGATTCCTATATATATTGAAATTGTATAATAAATAATTATTTATATCAAATGATGAAATAAAATAATCCTAGTGCAATTTGTTTTCTTAGATAAATTTTGTTAACAATAAAATTC
The DNA here is from genome assembly GCA_963277665.1 of Viscum album. Classification (NCBI taxonomy): domain Eukaryota; kingdom Viridiplantae; phylum Streptophyta; class Magnoliopsida; order Santalales; family Viscaceae; genus Viscum; species Viscum album. Next base: position 16,624 of record CAUJRU010003290.1, on the reverse strand, counting down.
TCCAAAAGGGTAATAAGTATTCCTACTAGAAATGATGTCATAAAAATTACATAAATCAATAATAGATTCCATGAATAGATAATGATATCCCCAATGTTATGAGTTAAAATACCATTATCTGAACCAATAAAAATATATTTCAATGCCACTTGATGTGAACTACATTTAGAAAGTAAGTGATTCTTGCAAGACTCGAAATAACCAAAAAAGATCCATGAAAATAGAAATATTGGAAATAAAAATAACATGTAGAATCATATAATTAACATTATTTTCAAAATTAACACATTTCATGAGTTTTTTTTGTTATAAAAAATTATACTAATTTAAATAAATAACATTCTCTATGATAATAATCAACCCCATTTTTACCCCATTCAGATTCAAAAATAAGGCCAAGTATGTGATTCCACATGTTTTAATCTAATAAAATTATTGTTTGTGACCATTATCAAGAGTATAAGTTAAATATATGTGATAAATTATTTAATAAGTGACCTACAACATTAAGACACCACTGCATAAAAAACCAAAAAGACATGTCAATGTATATAACCTCAAAAAACTATAATTAGTTAAAATAGAGGATTCATGTATAACATTCATCACATATAAAATGAATAATAAATTAATAATAATACCATAGTAAAAGAGAAAGTATATCTAATGAAATTAGGGAAAATAGAAAACCCAAGAAGTAATACCCTCAAACTGATATGTTATTTATATTTACATATTTGATTGATTATTGGATAAAATTTATAGTTCTGTGTGTCTTTCTGTAGAATAAATATTATTTTTCATGGTCTATTAACCATAAAAGTAACCCTTGTGTTGTAATTTTTAAGGTATATTATAATTAATGTTTTTAGGACCTCTTATAGAAACTATTCATGTTAATTATGTATTGAATTTTTTTAGGGTGAGAAAAATTCATGGTTTGGTGCATGGTTCGAGAGTCCATGCATGATAATTGTATAATATAAGAATGAAATTTATGATTTATCATATGGTGTTACACCCAATTTTAATCAATTATCTTTTTTTGTTTTTTTTTGAAAAAATAATTTTTTTAATAAATTAAAATAAATTTTTCAATTTTAAATGTATGAATGTAATTTTGTAATTTATGTAATTTAGGTTCATTGTTGTGTGATAAATGATATTTTTTTATTTATAAAAGTTACTATAACTTTTTCTGAAGAGTGAAAGTGTTTAAGTGTATGTTTTTCTACTTATTTAAATGTATATATATTATTTTATAATACATTATCGGTGTACTTTTCATAAATTTATTTTTATGTTATAATTGGGGTAAATACTAAAATGATTTATAATATTTTTAATCTTTTTCTATAAATTATTATTATCATTTTTATAATTTTTTTATTTAAAAGTAATGGATTCCAAAATGCATGGATATATATAGGTTTATATCTCTCTATTTATGTGTTTTTATATATATATATAAAATATTAATATTTTATTAATATTTAAGGTGAGGATCTATTATATACATAGTTGATGAGTTGGCATATTTGTAAATGGTTATTGAGGTTTTTGTGTGTCAGTATAACAAATGAAAGAATTAGTATGAATAGAGGGAAGAGTTGGTGACCTATCCCTAATATATTGTGAAAAAATGAGTTCCGAATGAAACTTTTTAACTTTTTTAAAGAAATGAAAATAAAGGAAACCCACCTATTTTTCCGATTTCTCAAGAAGTTTAGTAGTAGGAGGTGGTTCATACCACCTATTCCTACAAACCCTCAGAATTCCTATCAGGAATATTCTATGCCTCTCTCATTACCATTCACCTTATCTCTTATCTAAATTTATCAATAAATAACAAATTTTTAAACATTTTATGGTTTTGGAATCACATCTTCGAGTGGAAGGTAAGCCCTAATTTTAAATTCAATGTTTCATTACAATTTGGGAATTTTAGGAAAGTTTATTTAGTTCCATCTGATTTTTGAAGGATTTAGTGATTTATTGAGCTTAAATTATATTCAAGGCATGGTATAATCCTTGATGCACTAATTTTTTAATTATCAAATACAAATATTTTCCATTGTTTTTGTTGGTGTGTTGGTGTGTTTTGTGATTTGGGTGTAGGATACCCAATTGGGAAGAAAATAAAATCTAAAACTAAAATAAAAATATTTATTTAAATAAAATTATGTATGATTATCATTAAATACCTAGAATAATGGGTTTCTTAGATCATACACCTTTACTGTAATGCCTTAAAAATGATGCTCATACGAGATGTCTTAATTATTAAATTGCAATAAATGATTAAAAAGAACATGATGATGTTGTCAAATTTTTTATTAATATAGGATCTTAAATATAAAAATATAATCTCTATTATAATTTTTTTTGTTATTAAATTATTTTAGGTAAATAAAATTGATGTTTTTTTAATTTTTTTTTGAATTTCACATGAAAAGGTTTAAGTAAAAAACAAATTGTTTCCATAAGATAATTTCTTTAATTGGTTGGCTATAATAAATTTTAGAACTGAATAATAAATTTATATTATTTATCAATTATCATTATTTAGTTAACTGATAGAATCATCATATATATATATTTTATACATGGTTGATGTGATTTGTTCATTAGTGTATGCTGAACTAGACGAATTGTGATGTTTCATAATGTAACTGTTCAGGGAATAATTGTGGGAAATTTTACCATATTATTTTTAAAATTTATTTTATTTTTGTTATATGAAAATATTAGTAATAAATTCCATGGTTTGGTTTATAATGGTAAGTATGCTTCATTTTTATTTACCATAATAATTTGACCCTTAAAGAGGATAACCAGAATCTTGAGGAAAATATTCCCTTAGTGCATGACTAGAGTCAATTATCCTCTTATTATTTTCAATCCTTTCAGGACCATTGGAAAATGTATCTGAAATCTTATTGCACTTACTCCCATATTCTATGGCCATAGAAGATTGTCCCCATATTATTTTCCTCAAAGTTCATCTTGTTAGGATGATCCTCTAGACATTCCATTTTGTAGTTAGGATTGAAGCAATTGGTGGGTGAAAATATAACATAGATCACACAAGATTTATTTTTATTATAATTTCTATAATTATAATTATTTATTTTTAAATTTAAATTTTATTCAAGAATATTTCATGGGGGGGGGGGGTTCTATAAGAGTCTATTTTTAGTATCTCTCCTCTACATATGTACCCAAGATTGTTTCATAATAATTGTTCTGGGTCAGGTAATTAAATTATATGAGTTTTAAAACTCATAGCTTATACATTTTTCTTATGTGAATGTGTGGTTTTATAATTTTTTTATCTCAGTGAGGTAAAAATTTAGTGGATGTTTTAGGAAGATTCAAGAGAGATGAGCATGGCAGGTAATTTAGGTTTGGTGATAGATTGAAGCCTCACACCAATGAATTTTTTTTGCTAAAGTTTTATTATATTATATTGAAATATTTATAACATTTTAAATTTGAAGGTGACCTAGTTTATTATATATATTTATACTTGTTTTTCTAACAATTTTCCATCCCATTAGTGTTATTTATTTATATATATGTTTTTATTTTTAATGCTTTTTTATATAAAGCATTTTAAACCACATTATTTAGTTGTATTTATGTATATCAACATAAAATGATTTATTTCATTATTTGTGAGTTATTATATTCATAATTTTTTTACTTAACATTATTTTAATTGATAATAAATCTATCCCTAAAGATCTATGGTTAGACCCTCTATGTTGGTAGTTAAACTATTGAAATTAGAAAGTGTGTCTAATGCTGTGTAGTGATTCACATTTGGTTTCATGTATCTTGATTTGGGTTGTTACAGAAGGTATTTGAATATCACTTTCTTAATATGAATTTTAAATTTGATAAAAGTGGTAGAAAGGGGACTAGAGTTTGGGACTAGTGCATCAAAATTGTGTGTGTGTGTACCAAGAAAAAAAAAACCATAATAGAATTATAAGTCACCGTCAAGTGAATGAATGAGTTGATTAGTTTATTGAGTAAAAATTTGGTCATTTCCTATGAAATGATTTTTTGAGATATAGATTTTTCTTGATTTAGAGATATTAGCGAGTCAATCATGTATTGTCTTTGATAGATATGAATATCATCCAAATCCATTTTTTCAACACATAGGTACATGAAATGTATTTTCTAACTTGTGGTTTCACATTAACTATTTAAAATATATGATATTATAGTTATAGTTATATAATAAAATCACTAATAATTTATATGATATATTATAAGACAAATTATTAATGATTTAGTTGACTAAACGTAATGAAATTGAGTGATATAGTCGGATTTATTTAATTTAGTGGTTTTAATGTGATTTTTTGGGCTATGGATGGTAATTGAGATTATTGAAATTAAATATCATGGGAAAATGAATAAAGGATAATGTCAATAAAATTATTTATCATAAATGAATTTGTGTGTAAAGGTTACCTGGATTTTATGATAAGATTAATTGTTTAGATTTCATGATTTATAATGATAACTGGGGATAACTATACTTGAGGTGTCTTGGGTAGAGGATAATGATTATTTTGAAAATTCATTTTTCTGAAAGAATTTGTTTTGTGCATGAATGGTTATTTTGGAATTTGTATTATAAATCTAGTTGTTAAGGGTTATTATTTGGTGTTTATTTTACATTATCTTTTCCACATCCCATGGTTGATAAGGATGGGTAATGTTCTGGAAACATGCATTTTGGGACATAAGGATACATTTAAAGCACTTTATTTTTTGTTTCTCTAAATGAGTGAAATAGAATATTTTTATTTTTTGTTGTAGTATACCTATAAATTTATTATAAATCACTAATAAATATTTAATTTGTTTTAAATATTTATTAGTAGAAATTTAATTAAGTAGAAATAATCATTGAAAATTATTCATAGCAAGGTTATTGAATTTTTTTCCTTACTTTCTTGATGACATTGTTATGATCATGTTTTTTTATTGGCACATTCTTAATGATGTGAAAAATTATTTCGATTAAGGGAATTTAATATTATAAAACATGATGCATGAAAAATGAGATATGATATTCTGAATTATTTAATTGGTATGAGAAGTAGTATCATAGTCTGAATGTATTCATAATAAATATGATGCTAATTTTTTGTTCATTAAGTTTCCAAAATCAAGATTTAATTAAAAATTTTGATATTATATTTGTGAAATAATGGGGGAAAAAATGTGGTAGGATATTATAAGTGGTTCCAATTTGTTTGAAGTTTGTTTGGAAAGAAGGAAGATGTTGGAATGATGGCATGTCGTATAACCTTATAATGTAAGTAAAATAGAGATATCTAATCCTAACTTTCTTAACATCAAGATAAATTCATGATACTTATTTAATTTTAAAGAAGAAGATATGCGAGTATGATGTCTTCCAGTCTTAGTTCATTTGTGTGGGGATCACTAGATAAATAAATTTTATAAAGGCTAAGACGTGTTAAGTTGCTGAAGGTGAATTATTTCATAAGAAATAATCAACTGATCCATCGGTATAACCGATTCATCATACTATATGTTCCACCCACCAAGACAATTAATAATGGTCAATGAAAAGTTTAAGAAAATATGGAAAAAAAGTTTTCACTACTGACGCTAGTCCATCAGATGCAGTGTGCCACTAATCATTTGGTAGAATTCAAACACCAATCTATAAAATTAAATTTTTCCTATCTATTTGGTATCATATGTGGAGTTTTATCTGAGGAATAATTATTAATATAGAAAGAAACTATAAATGAGATCCAAGATTGATCAATTGGATGAAGCTCAACAATGTATCCAACCATTTTTAAATGAACAATATTTTGTTTTTTATTCAATTTGGTCAATATAAGATGAAAGCTGATTTTTTAGTGGGTCAAGAGATAAATTCGAAATGTTTATTATCTTAAATTATATCAAGAATGAATAATTGTTGATTTTTTGAAACTGGTTTAAGAGTCATTAGACAATTATGGATACCAATTCATCAGAAGGAAGCCAAGGTTGATCCATCGTACACATTATGACACTGAAAAGTAATAATAAGCTAGACTTCATCAGATAAAGTATCATTGGTCTGAGTAATTGAAGAAAGGAAGAAATGTTTTGAGGATATTTTATGATGTTTTGTGAATGGGGTTTCTTATAATGTTATAAGTAACAAGTATATTTATGGAAAAATGGTTTGAAAGTTTTATGTATATCAATTGTTACAGTGCATTGAAATGATAAGTCATTCATCCTTTAAAATGATTATTTGTTATGAATAAATGGAATTGGATGGGTTTTTATTACATATAATTCACCGTATTGATGAAAAATCTTGGAATAAAATTATTATTGTATTGAAGAATCATTATATATTCTAAATAATTCTATTTTTGTAAGATGTTTTGATAACTTTTTTGAAGAATCAAGAATAGTTAAGAATTGATAAAAGAGTCAAATATAGAGTTTAAATGAAATTAAAATTCAAGGTTATGAAATTTTTTTGGATTAAGAAATAATTTTCATATTCCCACCCAATACTCTTTTATATCACCTATAAATAAAAGAAAATAAATTGTAGTTTCTAAAGACGATTGCGTTGATTATGTGTGGAATAGAGAGATAGAAAGAGTTAGAGATTTAGAGAGTATAAAACTTTTCCATTGAGAATTCTATTGATGAATATTTATAAATAGAGGCAGTATAAGGAATATGTTACTATATTAGACCATGTAATCAGTCTACGAGTCTCATGGAAAGAATAAGTGGTTAATAATTTTTTAAAGTATTATTTCTTATCTATTTTCCAAACCGAAGAATTGTATTGGGGATTGGACTAAGACATTGGAGTGTGTTTTTATAAGAAGTCCAAAAAATGAATTTCTTACTAGATACTGGGTAAGAATTTGATGATTTTTTTTAATAATTACTAAAGTTAAAGTTGATATGGAATCACAGTAAGATGTTTGGATCAAACTGATGAAGTTTTCTTAACATGTTACACAAAGTTGTTTTACAACATTTGTACTAGAAGAATCACATGAATTATTGTATTGATCATAGTGATAAACATGTTTAATGGTATTTAATAATTTTTTTATTGTCACAAATAGGCTATTATCAATTGTATTTTGCGGTATTGTGTTATTTCTAAACCATGCAAAGGACTAGATACTCTTGTTTAGTAGCGAACCTTGTAAATACTTTTGTTCCTATGTATGTGTGAATGTTTTGTTTTAAGAAAAGTGATAGATCTTTAATAGGAGGTGAAGGTTTTTATAAAACAAAGATAACATAAAATAAATATATATCACTGTTTCTACTCTCCCCCCTAAGTGATATGTTGATCTTTACTGGGAATTTTCAATTGTTATTACAGTTAAGGTTCCCTTCATTTACTATCTGCTGAACTTTTTGAAGATAAGTCATGATGGGAAATCTGAATTGTGTGAAAATTAATGTGATTTTGGGATTCTATGGGAAGAATTATCATATTTAAAAGGATTTAATTCTAGGATATATTATGTGTCTTAGGTATGATGTTATAGGATATGTTGTAGATGGATTTACTCCTTGTATTGAAAATGATCCTCTTACATATATGGATAAGAAGAATAAAGATAATCATGAAAGAGCTAACAGTGGTTTACATTCATTACTTAATGAAAGTTAGTTTCTAAGAGTGAAGGGAGTTTATATTACTAAAGGTATCTAAGAAAATTTAAAAACATTTATAAAGGAAATATGAAGGCGAGGATAGTAGAGTTAAAAATCTGGAGGCTAAAGTATGATGATTTGAAAATGGGTGAGTATGAATTTTTTTGGTTATATACTTATAAGGGTAAATGATATTTTTATCACTAAAAAATGTCTTGGGGAGAATCTGTATGAATTAACTACTTTTGAAAATATATTGATAATTATTTGGGATAATTTTGATGCAAAAAGTTTCATCTTTAGAAGATAGAGATCCAGAAACAATATCTTTAAATGACCTTCATAGTACTCTCATTACCTATTAGATGAGAGGGGAGAATGTTATGAAAGTCAGAAAAAACAAAAGTTGATCAAGAAATTTCCTTCAAAGCTGTTAAATAATGAAAATATAATAAGATTCTAGACGAAGAAGAAGTTGTTGACTCTTAATCTGAAAATTATATATGTAACAATCTGGATGAATTTCTATCCTTATTTTGTATAAATTTTAAAACAGGTATAGGAAATTATAATGGGAAACTTCCCTTAATTTTTTTTGAATGGGAATCTATTGGAAAATTTTATATGATTTTTTGTAGAAGAAATAATGAATAATATAGTAAGGATGGTGAAAAAAATACCAGTAAGATAATGGAAGAAACATGTTGATAAGTCAAAATATTATTCCAAGGGAAAATATTGAAAGTAATCCAAATCCAAAAGGAGAATATTTTTATCTAAAGATGATGAATACAAAGAGAGTTAAGCTGAAGATAAAAAGTTCACTATGGTTATTGGATAAACTAATTTCATTAAAATAATTAATAACTAAGATTTATAAGAATTATTTCTAAATAATAAGTGACTGAGTTAGAGTTTCTCTCAAAGATAGAATTGAAATAATTTCTGAGAAAGATTTGATGATTTGAAAAAGAAATCAAGAAATTGAAGAAATAAATTCCTATAGAAAACAATAAAGAATTTATTGCTGAAGAAAATGATAAGTTACTAGAAGAAGTTAATTATTTTAAAAAGTATCCTGAGAAGTAAAATAATAAAAATTAACATCATAATGTAAAGTTAAAGGTAAAAGAAGAAGATCTGGAACTTTTTCAATAAAAACTTTCTAAAGATTAGTAGAGAGTAACATGTTTCAAGGACTCTATATATGAAGTTGGTTAATGTTTTAGAATGGGTGAACATGTTATGCATCTCAAGATATTAAATTAAATGGTTTAAAATAGAGTTGACGTTATTCATAATAAGAAGAAATATTGGAAGGTTTTTTTATATGTCCAAAACAAAAAATGATGGAAATTCAGAAGATTCAAAAAATTATGAGTCCAAAAAAAAGTTGTTACTATATATAGTTTTGATAATTTTGGGAATAATCCTAATTTGAAGAGGAGGAATATGAGTGATAACAAAAATGTTGGGGCATTTCAATGTTCTTATATGAAAGATAAATAACTTTTTGAGAAAAATGTTCACAATTTTGTACAATATGGAAGTTTAAAAGAAATTTATTATTTCTGTGGGTACTACTTTCATTGTTACGGATTTGGGAATATAGAAAATATTTGTTAATTTAATAAAAAAATTACAACTATTCGATGATTTGTTTAATCCAATGCTCATGTGGGAGTCAGTCCTCTCAAAGAAAAACTTATAAGAATGATGTACATGAGGTTAATAATAGGTTCAAACAATTGTAAAATATTTGTGAAAGATGTGAACAACATAGAAATATTGAAAAAGGTTGTATTGTTTTGTTACCATCACAAACTAATTATAACAATTCTCAGAATCCTGATATTAAGAAAGATGATGGAAAGGAGAAAGACCTTGTTGTAGAAACCACTCTCAAAGATAGAAATGGATAATGAATTTGGATCTTTTACAGTGGGTTTTATTCTCATATGATGTGAGATTTTAAATTGTTGAATAATGAGAAATATTTCAAAAAATGAACAGTGAAATTGGGTAGTAATAAATCCCTCATAATCAAAGGTGTTGTATTTTCTATTATTGGGGAAGAAAACTTGAAATACAAAAAGGATTTATTTGTTGATTGGTTGAAGCACAACTTACTGACTATTTAAAAATAATACGATAAAGGTAATAAAATAGTCTTTAGAAAAGATGTTTTTTTGAGAGAAATGAGGAATATAGAAAAGCTATTACATAAGGACAATATATAAAATGAATCTTCTTCCAAGTTGGTGAAGTTCACAAGTCATGTTAATTAATCATGATAAAGGAAAATATGTCATGGAATAAATTGATGAGATATATGTTTCCAAGAAACATGGGAATGTTATCAATGTGAGATAGTGTATGTTTTATTCCTGATATTTTATGAAGAAGATATTGGTGTTGTTTAAATTTTTAAAAAGGAATGATTAAAAATACTGTGCATAAGAATGTTTATATTCATTCAAATCAATACCTAAAACTTATACATTTTGATATCTATTTGCCAATGATTAAACAATCATCTTTAAGTGATAATCATATCATATTTTTATTGGTGATTTTACCAGCATTACTTGTGTTATCTATTTGAAACATGAGTCAGATGCACTGAAGCCTTTTAAAGGTTTTTTGAGAAGAGATTAGAGGGATTGAGGGTATTCTTTAAAGAAGTTGGGGATTTATAACTGTGGTGAATACTAGAATTAATATTTCTAAATTGATCTTGAAAAATATGGAATTCGGTATGAGTTCATTACACCATACAAACCACAAAAAATTGAGTTTTTTGATTGGAAGAATAGAAGGTTAGATGAAATGGAGTATATTATGTTACATGGACATGGTCTTTCTCATTACTTATAGAGGAAAGATACGAGAACAACTACTTATAATCTAACTGGTGTTTCTATAGGCATATTTATGATATTACACCCTATAAAATGTTCTACAATAAAAATACAAGTTTGAAACACTTATGAGTTTTTGGGAGTCCCTAAATCATAAATAAAAAAGGTGGAAACCTTGAAAGTTTGATAATATAGGTGAAATGGAATCATTCTTGGATATGCTATAAATAGAAGATGATATATATGTTTCAATAAAGATATAAGAAGATTAGTTAACTCTGTTGATGTAAAAGTTATTGAAAAATATGTGGAAGATGTTTCGAAAAGACATGTAGATGAACAAGATGAAGATGATGGAAGACTTATTATTAAGAAACATGAGATGGATTAAAACAATTTTGTTGAAAAAAGTTGGAATAATTAGAATCATCTATTTCTGGTGATGATGAATAATTTTTCACATCTCATCATTGGATAAGGATGTATGTTGATGCTCAAAACATAATTTGCGATCAAAATAAAAAGGTTCAAAGAAGAAGAACATCAAAATTTATTTCACATACTTCTTTTCATTGAAAATTTGAGCTTAAAGATGTTAATGAATCTTTTGATAATCCATACTGGATTTAGGAAATTAATAAATAGTTACATCAAATTGAGAATAAAGATACTTGGGAACTCATTCCCAGTCCAAATTAAATAAATTTATTTTTAAAAAGTGGGTATTTGGGAAAAAGTTGAATGAATATGGTGAAGTGATAAGAAAAAATGAAAAATTGGTTTGCAAATTTTACTCATAATTGAAGGTATTGATTTTTATGAGACTCTTTCTATGGGGAAAAGGCTAGAAAAAAATAGAATCGTTCAAGCTATTTCTTCTTAATGAAGTTATAATATTTTTCATATGGATGTGAAATCAGCCTTTCTGAATGTATAATTTGATAAAGAAATTAATATTGAACAACCTTGTGGTTTTTTATAGGTAGGGATTAAATTTTTATGTGCATGTTTAATAAATCCTTTTATGGGATGAATCAAGATCCATGGGAATTATACTCCAAATTTCATACGTACATAAGGAAGTTGAACTTTAAGAATGTAAGGGTTGATAATAATATGTATATAAAATAAAGTTAGGAGATTTCCCTCTTTCTTATTTTATATGTTGATGAAACTATATTTGTTGGGAATGATGAAATAACTTGCTAATGGTTTTTTTGAAGAGATTATTAATTTTTTCAAAATTTCCATGCTTGATGAAATTAAATAATTTATTATGTTACAAATCATACTAGATTAGAAGAAAATATTTATTTCTCAAGAAAAGTATGCTAAGAAAATTATTAATAAGTTTTTCTTGAAAAATTTGAAACTTTTTTCCATAATAATTTCAGTGGAAATCAAGTTAAATAAAGATGAAGATGGTAAGAATGTTGACAATAAAGAGTTTTTTAATATTATTGGACGTTTTTAATATCGAACTACCTCAAGACCATAAATTTTATGATATTTTCTTATATGAAAGCTTCCAATGTTTTTCAGAAAAATCATATCTCTCGGATGGAAATATATTTATCTGATATATCAAAGGCACAACAGATTTTAGAATTAGCTATGATAGCTTAAAAATAGTTTATTTTTTGTCTATACATATGCTAATTGGGAATGAAGTGTTGATGATAGAAGATTCACATCAAGTGAAGTTTTGTTTCCTAAATAATTTTTTGTATGTTGACATACTAAGAAAAAAAATTCCATAAATCTTACATAGATGAAGATAAGTATATTACTGCCACTCAAGCTACCAATCAACTTATGGGGTTGAATACTTATTTAGAAGACTTACTTAATGATATAAAATTACCACTTCTCTTAGGTTGTGATAATCAAAGATCTATTAACATTACATGAAACGAAGTAAAAAAAAATTCATATTTAAAGAACATTGATATAGAATATCACTTCATCAAAGAGAATTTCGTGAATAATGAACTCAATATAGGGTATGTTTCTAAATTGGAACAAGTTACTGACATATTCACAAATCCTTTACCAAAGGAATCATTTTTCAAATTGATGTTATATATGGGTGTCCAACCTCTTTCTATCTAAGGATTAGGTATGTGTTTCTATCCCCTCTCTCATCTAGTCTTTGGATAATGTAGTTAAATAGGGAGAACAATTAATTTTCATAAATCTATCCACTGGTTTATGATAAAATTTTCAAGTAAGAATTTTTATATGATGAGTTTTGGGTAATATGTGAATTGATAATATAAGTATATGAAATATTATAATAGTTTTATGAAGTTGTTGTAGGAAAATTTTGATTATAAAAATGTGGAAGAATTCTGTAATGTGACAGAAGGAACATTTGATGTTTGAATCCGAAGTTTCAAAGATCAATACTTTTGGACATCATAGTTTAATTTCGAATTATTCTTGTTTTTTAAATTTTTTTCACTCATGTAAGATTATAAGTTTTTATAAGAAATCCAAATAACGAGGTTTAAATGTTTGGTGATTTATGAACATTGGTTAACAAAAAAATCCAAAGGGAGATATTTCTTAGACCAAGTTGGATGGAAATTATTTTTTTGGATACCGAATGATGTTTGTAATGATTTTTTTGGCCATTAAAAAAACTAATTAACATTTTAAGTTTTGGTAATCAATGTAAAGTGGTACCAAACTCATAATATAGGATGTATTCATCATATGAAATTCATCGATTTTATTTTTATGTTTTAGATATGTTATTCGGGTAAAGAAGTTTTTAGAATCTCCTTCTGTCTTGAATGAATGTTTCAATCAGTATAAGTAGTTTCATAAAGTATAAATGTCTACATACTAAATTTGAAAATGTTTTATTATTTTGAAAGTTTCCATAATCATGTGTTAATAAAATCTTTTTTGTCCAATCATTGTGAATAAAATGGGGTGAAAATGTTTTTAACTATTTTAAGTTGTTTCAATCGGTTTGATGTTTGGTTAGAAAGATAGAATATATAGAAGGATAGAAAGTCATAAAACTTTAAAATTTAAGTTAAATGGACCTATACTAATCCTAATGTTCTTAATATCATGAAAAATTCATGATAATCACATAATTTTGTATAAGAAGATATTTGATTATTAAGTTTTCTGATCTCAGTTAATTAGTGTTATGATCCAAGGATGCAGAAATTATCTGGAGGTTTGGAAGTATGAAGTCTCTGAAGTTAAACACCTTCAATAGAACTGATAGGCTGATCCATCAGAATGAGCAATTCATCAGAATATTTGATCCACCAAACAAGACAATTCATAAGGGTCAATCAATAATTGTAGAAAATCTAGAAGAAAGTTGTCACTGTTGACATTGGTTCATCAGACATGGTGTGCCACTGATCATTCAAAATAATTATTACACTAATTTATCAAATTAAATTTTATGTATATATATATAGAATTATATGAAGAGTTTTATTAGAGATATAATGATTAAGAATGTTGGAAACCATAAATTAGATCAATTCTCGATCAATCAGACAAATATCAATAATACAGTCGATTGTTTTTATAACATAAAATATTTTTTCCTTCAATTTCGTAAAGAGAAAAATAACTCTATTTTTTCAGTGGGTCAATAAATAAATAAGGGAATTTTTTTATTTAATTGGTTCTAGATTGGATAAATTATGTTTGTTTTAAAATTTGGTCAAGGGTAATCAGATAATTCTTTAAACTAATTCATCATAAAAAATCAATGATTGATCCATCAGACACATGATGACACAAATAAGTCATTAGACAACGAACTTAATCAAAAGGAGGATCATGATTTTTGGGAATTGAAGAGAAGAATAATTTTTTTGAATAAATTTTTTAAAGTGTTATAATTTGGGGTGATTCTATTTTTAGAATTTTCCATGATGTTTGTGGTAGAACGATACCAATGTTTTATATCTTTTAGTTGGTACATAACATCAAAATGATAATTCATTAATATTTTAAAACTATTAGTGGGTATAGATAAATGGAATGAATGTTTTTATTATTACATATGTTTTCATTGAAATGATGGACATTATGAGAATAAAATTTATATTGGACAGATAAATCATTAGAACGTATGAAGTAAGATATTGTTGTGAGAAGGTTTGAGATGTTTTGAAAAGAATGAAGAAGAGTTGATAAGTGATAAATGATTTAAAAATGGATTCAAAATTAATGTAAAATTTGATTACATGAAAATTTGTTTGACCCGGAAAAAATTTTCAGATTCATTCCCATTACACTTTTGGATCACCTATAAATATAAGGAAGTACATTGTACTTTCTGACGATGATTACACTGTTCATGCGTGGAAGATAGAGATAGAAATAACATGATTTTTATAGAGAAGAATAAATTTCTATATATAATTTTCTTGAGGATGTTTTTTGGACATAATATGTGTAAGTAAAAGGCTATCAGATTAGAATGAGTCATCAAACTGATTTTTCTAGGGAAAGAAGAAGTGGTTCAGATCTTTTTTGAAAGTATTATTTCTTATGTATTTTTAGGACTAAATAATTTGACTGGGATCATTCTAAACCATCATACCAAATTTTTGTATGAAGTCCAAAAATTATGTTATTAAAATTTTTTTGGGTGGGAAAGTGAAGAATTGTGTTTTGAAGAATTATTAATGTGAATGTTGATATGGGAATTCAGTAACATATTCGGATATAATTTGTGAAGGTTTCTTAACCTATTACATAAACTTTTTTTACATCATTCTTTCTAGAATACACACATTCACTATCGTATTAATAAAAGTAATACATAAGTGTAAGGGTATTTCATACTTTTTGTATCCACAGAAATATATTTTTCTAATGGATTGTGTGGTATTGGACTATTCCAAAACCCTGCTAAAGACTATCTATTCTTATTGAGTAGGGAACCATGTGAATACTTGTGTTCTTTTGAATGTGTTAATGTTTTTTTTCATAAAAGTTATATATCTTTAATAGGATGCTAATGTTTTTATAAAATAAAGATAATATAATAGAAAAGATATCATTTATTCCACCCTCCCCCTCTTATCAATACACTGATCTTGATTAATCCTTTTATATTTAAGATATTTATGTTGATTCTGGTAATTTCTGTCAAAATTAAAAGGTTGATTTTTTTTGAAAACAATGGTTTATTAGTTTGATACCAATAATTAACATATTTAAATTACATTATATGTTATATTATAAGATTATGGGTGTTTTGTAAAACAAATACTCTTTTATTTTTGATTAATATGCTTATATGGGTTATGTGATTATTTTTTTAGAATATTATATTGTTTTTGTCTGGTTAAAATATTATTATGTATATAGTAACATACTAGATGTGATGAAAATTTATATTTTTTGCAATGAAATATTTTATATGTAATTTAAATAGATATATAACATGACATGTAATGACTCCTCAACATTTGTATTGTATAACATCGTTCTAATTCCCTTTTTTGTTCCATTAAATACCTAAAATCAATTTTAGTTAAATTTTAGTTGTATTTGAATAAATCATGTATTTTAGGAATGATTTTATGTGCATATTATGTAAAACACTTATTAACATAATTTTAATATTGTAAATAATTACATATTGTTTACTTTAATTAAAATTCATTATGATTTTATATCATAATATCTTATGTATACTCCCCAATATTTTAATGTTATTTTCTAAAGTTGTTTGAAATTTATTTTGGAGAGTGAGACTATCTTTGGATATGTATTAGATTGATTTTAAAAGAGGAGTACATGATTTCTTATAAGTTAAGGACCCATTTAGATGAACATAAAATTAATTTTAAGTGTTTAATTTTATATATTTAAGTGTTAAATTTTTAGAATGACCCCATAATATTTTATAAATACAATATGTGATTGTTTTTGTTAGTAAATACCTACTTTATATTGATTTTAAAGAAAATGTGTTGTGATGTTATAGATCCCTTTAACCACTCTCTTAGATCTATCTTATAAAACACATAATTTATATACCCACTTTCATACTTACTATATATTTCTAGACA